>OY720441.1:74515781-74575713 GCA_963082915.1 Dolichopus griseipennis | reverse complement strand
CCCCATTTTGTAAAAAAATTTTGTGTCAAGATTACTGTCGGGGGTGTAATCCACCCAGACCCATTTTGGATTGCATTTTTCGAGGTCTTTTTTTATCAAATCCCAAATTTAATTTACACAAAATTAAAAAAAAATATCCAAAACGAGATTACATATTGGTTTGAGATCAACTACTACAATTTCTCGTATGTATTTTGTCTTGTAAACTTGATTGGGGTGGATTACACCCCATGGACAGTAACCGAGGGTTAAGTACAATTCTCACAAGTTTTAGTACAATTCTAAAAATTTTTAGTATAAAGAAAAACTTATCGAATATTTACAATCAAACTTTCAGTAACGATTACAATTCTGCTAATCATATCGCGACATCATTTTTTTTCCTCAAAAATAAAATACAAATATACAAATATATATATAATATATATATTATATTGAAAATTTATTTAATTTTATTATTAAAACTAAATTACCATTATAATATATTTCTCTAATATACCCCAGAGCTTTAATTTTGATATTAATTAAGTTAGAATTCAATAAAGAATCAAAAAAAACACATTATACATTATATTAATACATAAAATTAAATTAAAAAAAAAAAATAATCTATAATCGAAATATTAAATTTATTTTAAAATAAATTTTAAAAATTTAAAAGTAAATTTAATACGATTTTAAATTTTTTCTTTAATTTAGAACAATAAAATTTTTATATAAAAAAAATTATAAACTTGTGTATATTGAAAGGAAGCACATCAGAAATGTATAGAGTAATAACGGATGTATATGGATAAATAAATAAATTACTGTTTTATATTTTTTGAAAATGTTTACAGTTATATTGTACTTAAAACAAATTAAATTTATTGCAATCCCCTTTACATTAAAAAAAAAAAAAAAAAATTAAAATTTATCTTATTTTTTAAAGTGATTTGAAATAATCGTAAACAATCGTTTAAAATGAATCATTTTCTTCATATTTTCTGTCTCTTTCTCTTTTATACAATTTGTTTGTTTCTGTTTTTATTATATCATATTATACCGTTAACATTTGTTTAGGATATACAATTAAATTTTTTTTTTTATTATTTTATAACCCTTTTTTCCCAGTTATATATCTTTGATACTGATAATAATCAAAATGATGTTACTTTAAATATTACATTTCTTATACACACTCATTTTTTTAACATTCTATCTCTTTCTTTCGCATTGTCATTTTTCTTCTGTTTTTTTTTTTTTTTCAATAAAAGTTTAAAGTTCCTTTCTAGATTACTTTATTTTCGCTTTTCTGTCTATTTTATACAACATAAATTACAAATTAGGAAACTGAGGGCTATATCATAAATTCTGAAAAAAAAAAAACAGAAAGAGATAGATATATTAAGATATTTAAAAAAGGAAAGAAAATGTTGTCATCCCATAAAGAAAAAAAAAATTAGCAAACGTAAGCGAAAAATTGTTTTCAATGTGTATTCAATATTTATAGCTTCTTAACCGGTAAATGGCTATTATTATACCCGTATGACTATATAGTCAAAGGGTATAATAAATTTGCCATTACGTTTGTGACGCAGAGAAGGACGGGGGGTAGATATAGACTCAAGTGTATGGATCGGATCAGAATCGAAAAAAAAATCGATTTAGCTATGTATGTCCGTCCGTCCGTCCGTCCGTCCGTCCGTCCGCACGATAACTCAAAAACTAAAGGAGCTAGGATCTTGAAATTTTCGCAAATTCGTTTTTTTGCAATAGCCGTCATCGCTATTTAAATCCAGCCATTTTGGTCCATGGGTTCGGGTGGCTGCCATACAACTTCTTTTTTTATATGAGTATTTCTCTGTACCTATTACAGCTACGTGTCTGAAATTTTGGCAAAAGTAGTTTAGTTTTATGGCCAAAGTTTCTGCAAAATTTGGTTGGTCTACTGCGGAGGGTTCGAGTTGCTGCCATACAACTTCTTATTTTATATGAGCATTACTCTATACTTATTGAAGTTGGGTGTCTGAAATTTTGCCAAAAATAGTTTAGTGTAATGGCCAAAGTTACTGCAAAATTTGGTTGGTCTATTGCAGAGGGTTCGAGTAGCTGCCATACAACTCTTTCTTTTATATGAGCATTACTCTACACCTAATAAAGCTGAATGTTTGAAATTTTGCCAAAAGTAACTAACCGGATGATATAAATATGGTATGGTCATACGGGTATCCCAGAGTTGACACAGTCTACTCTACTACACTCTTCCTCGTTTTATAATAAATTTCTATTGGCATAAACACAAATACATTCAAAAATCAAATAACAGTATCTATATATGGTATTTGATAATATAAGGCCTCTATTATATTGTATGGGTACTTCATATAACATTATTGTCTGATGGAATGAGGTTTTTATAAAAATAAATTTATCAATGGGTAGGTATGTGATGTTTTAAAGATTTTTTATTACTTCTTTGTTTTTTAACTGCTACTTTTGGGTAAATTTGTGAGTATAGAACCTTTTGAATAATAAACAAACAAGATGCTATCTTTGTCTAATATTATTTTAACATTATAAAATAAAAAAAAAAAATAAATTGGTTTATTTATAACCTCATGTATATTCAAATTGTATAAATGGTACCTACTTTAATTTGCAGGGAAAAAAATGGTTCAACATTAAGAAGCTTACTTGGCTAATTAATTTTTTTTTTTTGAAATATCTGGAGATGGAAGAACATTTTTAAAAGTTCCTAAATAGAACTTCTTTAGAATAAATAAGTTTAATGGATTCAAAGTCTTAATATAGTTTATTAATATTCAGTTGTGAGCGAATTTTTTGAAAAAAACTATTTTCTATTATTTTGCATTGGAATTATACGTAAATCCAAATTCAAAATATGCAGCTTAACCATTTTCTCAGGCTACCAGTTTCCGTTGTAAAAATTCTACAATTTTTTTAACAGGCATAAGGGAATATTAACTTTGGTACGGTGACTGATCTACCAAAAGGAAGTAAGCTAGGGTAAATCCGTAAACACGATAACCCAAAAAATAATGATGAAATTCTGGTTGATGAAAAGATTCCGAATGATAAAAGTACGCCGGAGATTGAAAATGGGTAAAATCGGATAATGCGTTCGTATCCAGGAAACCTTTGATCCAATCAAGGCTAAACGAGCATATCTCCGAAACTAAAAAAGATATCATGTTCAAGTTTGGTACAAAGGTGTTTTTTTCTATTCTTCTTATGAAAGACTTTCAATTTTTGCACTAACAACTCTACTTTTTTAATGAATAGAATAAATTGCACTGTTCAGTTGTTAAAACTTTAAAGACAAATCAGTATTGCGAAACAGTAGTATTATTTTTCTAATATTTTATAACTTCATTTTGGTATGATTAAAGTTACTACTTTAAGTAACTGAATTTGTGACACTTATTTCGCTGTACAATGTATAATACAATCGTAGTAAATGGGTTAAAAGAATTTTCATTGATGTCACAGAGCAGCGAGTTATAAATGAGCAAATTTAAATACGATACTCATGCGCAACTCGAAATTTGAGTTCGCTCCAACTATGAACTCATAGGTTATACCAACTAAAATGTTAAGCGAACTCAAGTGTTGATCGTACACAAATTTTGAAATGAGGGATGAGTTGAGTTTAAATTTGTGCATTTTTATAACTCTGTGATAGAGTCTTTTAAAATTATTTAGTTTAAGTCCCCTCCATTGAAATGGTCTGAATGATGATCCATATATTAAGTGTATATAGTAAATTGCCCTTTGACATTTTAATTTGACTGTAAACACAAGTTTGATGTTTGAACCCTTCGCCACAATATTTTATAAAAGTGAGCAATTTGTTATTGAGCAAATTATGTTCGATTTTGAAGACAACTTGTTTGAACCAAAAACAAAAAGTTAAAAATTGACGAGGAGCTCTTCTTTAGTATTAATTAAAAGATACTATACAACATCTGTTATTGTTTGATTATTTAGGTGACATGATTTTCATTAATACAATTTTTATCTATAAAATGCTCAAAGCATTCGTTCTGCCTGATAATTTTAGAAAAAAAAATTGACTAGACAGAGCATTTGACCTTTTACAAAATGAAATTTCCAGTGACTATATATTTAAATTTTTTTTGCAACATCCAAATCTATTATATAAAGACTTTTTCAAAATGAATTTTTACACTTAGTGAATCTGTTAACTTATAGTTGATACATTTTTCAAAAAGACAGTGCTGATATTATCAGTAGTACGTACAACGTTTACCAGTTGATTTTTGACTCGTAATTTTTTATACTCAGTTTTTTTTTACTATTTTTTTACCTACCCCTACACATTTTTATCAAGAAAGAAATGAAAAGAATAAAAAAAATTTTATCAGCTGTCTCATTCATTCAAATTTCGTTTTTTTTTTACTATTATTGTTTTGCTTTTGAATGTTTTATTGTGAATTGTGATGCTTTTTCGTTTTACCTCAACCAATAAAAGTTGACAATAAACATGACATAAAATGTATTGTCAAAGCAAACAAAGAATGGTATCGTAGTTTATAAAAAAATATACACACACACATTCATAAACAAAATATATACATTTATAAAAAGGAATATCTAATAATAAAAAATCCATTTGAAAAATCAAAATATAGAACAGTTAGAAAGACTGTTACATTTGATAAAAAATAGAACAAAATAAAACAAATAAAAAACAAGCAAAAGAGAAAGGGAGAGAAAGAGAGAGAGAGAAAACAAAATAGAAATAAAAGTAAATGCAAAAGGGATTAATGTAAAATACGTGTTAGGGTACGGAATATTTTTTCAAGCATAAAATCAATAAAAATCATTTTTAATTTTTTTTTTTTTTTGACTTTTACTTTTATTTTGAAAAGCGGAAAATTTGTTACAAATTTTATGTTAAATTTTTTTTTTTTTATTCTATGTAAAATTTAATTCTTTTTTTTTTTAATTTATTTCTTGCAATTTTTTTATTTTCTTTTTTTAAATCATTTTCCTTTGCTTTTTAGTAAATTTTCAAAAAATTTTGTAAAAATGTACCTATATAGTTTCACTCTGTCCGTCCGTCTGTCCGTCTGTCCCTTTTTACGTACGATTGACAAAAAAAATATCAGCAATTGGTAGGTATTGCAATAAAAATAATTTAATGTTAAAACTTTTTTATTTTACCCCTCCCGTTACGGAGCTACAGCTCTTCAAAGTCGGAAAAAGCCCTATATTTAAATAGTTATAACAAGAGTTCTATAAGGTATATTTTCAACCTGAAAACGGTAAAAGACAGCTGCTTTTATAAGCTTTACGAACTTTTAAAAGCCAAATGTGTAGGGTTACCATTCGGTTTTAAAATTTACCGTTATCTAATACTAAGTTTTGCAAAATTTTTGGCTCTTCATAACTTCTGAACGGCACAATCTAGAAACTTGAAATTTTAGGAGAAGCTAGATCCTTAGAAATAAGTAGGAGTCAGTTAAAAAATTTTTTTTGTTACGCCCCCTGTTTAGGAGCCGTAAGGGGTTCAAAACCTTAAATTGTGCTATAAATTTAGCTTTTAAACACTTATAGCTTGAACACCAGTCAATATTTTTTTTATTTATATACAAAATTGAAAGCTCCAAAACGAAAGTTTCAACCAGTGTCAAAGGTTTTTCTTTCTTTTTTGTCCGTCTGTCCGTATGTTTACACAAAGTTTTACACCGTTTGAAATAGAGAAAAGAAATTTTAGTGAGATTAGATTCTTGAGAAATTTGGTAACCTTCCCCATTGAAGAGCTATTAGGACTTAAAAATTAAAAATTTACTATTTTTACAAGTAAGCAGTGACTTATTCCCCCATAGTATACATTTCCAAAATTAAACTGAGTTTTTAACACAATATAATTTTGAAAATGTGCTTTTGTAAAAACCCTTGGTTTTTTTCATCACTTGTTTTTTTAAATTTTTCCTGAAAATAAAGAAAAAATCAGAAAATGAAATAGCAAACTTAGGAGATTACAGTACACTAACAGAGATGTTATTTACCATTTTTGTTTAAGTGGCCTCAAAAACAGTCGAGTAATTCAGCTTAAGGTCTGGCAATAAATTAAACTATATTTACTTAAAAAACTGGTTTTTTATTAAATTTTTATTCCAACGATTTAAAATATTATCTCTTCTTTCCTTTTAGGTGTGACGGAGGAAGGCTGGACAACAACAATTAATTTTACCTTATTAGTAAAAGCCGTTCAGAAAAATTATGAGTAATCTCTGTTTTACATCACAGGAATTGTGCGTCAATAGAATAAAATTAAGCCATCAGAAGATAATTTTAATTGAAATTTAGCACAGTTCTTCTTAAAAAGTTATAATCGAATACTGAAGAAATTTTGGTGATCAATATAAATTCTAACATAATATTAGATACTTTTAACAAACATTATCAGTCGTGTATAGATTTAGTTCCTATTATAATTTATAATGTATACATTTAATTCCTAAGTTTGGCAAAGACTTAGTCTAAACTTAAATATGGAAAAACATATCCGAAAATAAACAAATTATCTGTTATTCTCAATTACTCTATTTTGCTTGAGTATTATTTTACTCCAGTTACTTTCATAATTTCATTATATCCAATTTTTGCTCAACCTCTTATTTTGTTAATTGTATATATTCATTTCTACTGCAATTTCTGATTGCGGAAAAGAAATTTTAATTACAAATTAAAAAAGTTAACCTTATATTTAAAAGGATTGCATACTTTTAGGGATTTCCCTTTCTAAATATTTAATTTTAAGAACCTTTTTGTAAAAATATTGTTGAAGACTACCTGATGTCCTTAAGATAATAACTGTAGGCTTGATTTTATTTAATTTAATATTAAATACCATATAAAAATTTATTTTTATAAAACCAATAAAATTCTTTTAAATTCCATTAGATATTAATTTATACCGTTGTCGATTATTTAAAATAAAATTTATATGGGGGTTATAAACCCATCTAATATATGAAAATATAATTATTTATTCATTAATTTTTATTTCTTTAGAAATTTATTTTTGCGACCTTTTCAAAATTCGGAAAGGTCGCAATTTTTCGAGTTAATACGTCATAAGTGTCTACCTACTCTTCTTCATTTTACCAGCTATTCACTTGATTCTCAATTTCTTTATCTGCAAACAGAATTTGACATTTCAATACAATTTTTATATTTTAATGTAAAATTTGAAATTTTACAAAATTGTATTTTTTTTTTCTAAATTTAAAAACAATTTTTTTTAAAGTTTAGAGGTAAATTTTGATTATTTTTTTATTTTTTAGTTAAAACAAAGGATATATATACTCATCCACCCACGCAATTTTCTAAAATATATGTTTATAATATATAAATTTATGTATTTATATATTTTGTGTTTATTTTTACTCAAAATTTTTGCTTTATTTTGGAGTTTTAAAAAAAATTTTTGCAGTATAAGCAAAAAAACAAAAACTTTGATTGTTTGTTGATATATTCGTACAAAAATAACTGCTTTTAATATCAAAGGTTTTTTGGTTTTGGTTTTTGATTTTATTACGGTTAACGGTATTATCTAAATAAAAGTACAAAAAAAATGAACACCAGTGTTTGATAACCTGCCTAATATATATGCCATTGATTTGTATGTATATATATGCGGTGTGATGAAATAACGTCCAAAGCAATAATGCCCGAAGGGGGTGAATACACTTTAACACCTTAGGGCATTAATGCACTATTTTATTTTTTAAGTACAATAAGGTCTCTCGGGTGTTATTGCACTATTATTCGGGCCTAATTGTACTTTTAAAATAAACTAAAACCGTCAGCCGTTTTACACTTTGAAAAGTTCGCGTTTCGTCAAAGTCTCTGCCAGTCCCATCAGTGGCCGATAAATTTTTAAAATAAAACGAATCATTTGCAGTGTTATGGCTAACTATTGATATGATAGAAGAGGGGTGCATTTGTAGAGATTTTAGACTTGGATTTAAAGGCCTTATTTCAATTTTAAGAAGAAATGCAGGGTCTTACTTCACGTTTGTTAAGATGTCTTCTTGCACTTTAAAAAGTATATATATATATATATGATAATGTACTGCTCTTTCGGGCGTTATTTCATATCACCTATTTATGCGTGTCTTATGCTTTTTGGGTTTTTTGATTCAATGTTATAAAATTTGAAGTTTAGTATTTATATTCGCTTAGGAATATAAATATTTTATGAATATACTTTTACTATAAATTATATTTATATAAATATATATATATATATATATATATATATATATATAAATAAAAGTATTTACAAATTTATTTAAAGACATACTTAAAATCATTTAGAGACATACGTAGAGGAAAATTTGTATATAAATTTAGATTCCTGTAAAAAACAAACAAATTGGGTTATGGGTTTTTATTTTATACTTTTTTTTTTTAAATTGATCAAATTTAAGTTTTGTTTGTGTCTTTGTACATATTGTATAAAAAAAATATAATTTAATTTTGAATTATTAAATACATGATAATAAGTATGCTGGTATAGGTACATTAAATGTAAATCACCGTTTAATTTATGTATGAATAATTCGTCATCAAAATATGTGTAAAGTGTCATCACGAAATATGTTCAAATTTATGATTCTAATTAGATAATAATAATATTATTATTTATTTTAATAAGATATAATGTAATCAGGTATAGAATCCAATTTTTTTTTAATATTTAAGATAAAATGTGACTTACATATTAATGAGAAGAATTATATTAAAATAATATGGAATCATTGAAGTTAAATATTACATTTTTGAACGAAGCTAATGTAGTAGAAGACAATAATTATGAAGTGTTAGATTTCAAAAATTAGAGAAAGCTTATGAAATATAAAATACTCATAAATGTTTGTTGATCACTTATAATAGATTTCAAAAACGAAGTCTGTTTATTGGAAGTGTTTCGAAATTTAAAAATTTAATAGTTGAATACTAAATAGGGAATATTAAGTTGAGGTGTGGGAAGTATATCGATCACATAATAATGGTTTGAAAACCTATTAAAATAATAATTAAGGTAACGATCTAAATAATATTTTTACATTAGAGTTTACTTGAATATATATGTACTTAACATATCACCAGATATAACAGTTTATATACAAAAAGACCAAAACAACAAGGATACTTTTAAATGTCCTTTTCGCGATTAAAGGATAATACACGCCAATAAGGATATATATTTTTTTGAAAGCTGGCCAATAGCATCTACCTTTGAGATATATAGTCTTTGGGATGTTGATAAAACGAATGCTTCAAAATCCTCAAAATTGGATACAAAATTAGGATTTCAAAAATTTATTAAGCATGGCTTTGGTGAGGACAGATAATATATATAAATAAAAGAAATTAGATCGAGTTAAGACTTTTATATAATACTGCCATTAATAATTGAAAAGCTGGGGTTTTTGGGTACAAACATTATTCATATATTATGCTTAAAATTTTTCTAAAATATTTAAAAATTTCAGTTTTTGCTATTTCGTCTTCATGTGTATGATCGAGCCTCGTATTCACGAGATATGGAGACCCAAGAAAATTTCTAAAATTTTAAAATTTACTTGATATTGAAACTTTTTAGCCTATCAGTATTTATTTAATTTAATTGACATAAGGGAAACGAGCATTTTATCTTCTATTTAATATAAGTAATTTAGCCCGTGCTTGAAATTCGAGCAAACCTATAATTAGGTTCTGCTAAATAGATCTTTTAAAATATTTTAGTATTCTCAACAAAACAGCAAGTAAAACAAATATATCACTTTGTATCTATGGCATACATAAAATCTATGCATACATTTTCAATATTACAGTCTACAGGCAAATGTTTTTGCCTAATACCGGGTGGCGCAAAACGACCGGTATGGTTTGAATGTTTAATAACTTTTTAAGTTTATTTATATTTTTATTTCAGAATTTTGCGAAGAAAACTTGAGGAATTGGAAATGGAACAGTACACAACAGAACAGCAATCAAAAATTACGAAAAGTTATGAAAAATATAAAAAATTTAAGACGTTTGTACATGTTATTCAGGGTGGCGCAAAATGACCGATATGCGCCAATATTTTTTATACATAACAATTTACAGACAACAGTTAGTAATAACTACATAAAAAAATCTGTTTAAATATATTTGTGTGTAGAATCAGTTATAAGGGAAAAATGCATATGTAGTATTTTTTTTATGTTTATTCTATATTTCCTAAACTAATACCTTACTTAAAAAGTTCAAAAAGCCGCTCAACTCTCCTGAATAATTTCTTTCTATACCACAAAAATCATGTAAATCGCTACTGTACCGAAAACGGGTAACCCAAAAAAAATAAGTTTGTCTATTTATATAATGATTCTTTCCTAACAACGCTTTGTATTTCGTTATTTTATATGAGAATGTTAAGGCCTGAAGATTTTTGGATACTCCTTACTACGTTGAAAGTTTGTGAAATATATTTTATAGGGGTTCCATATGATCTAAATATAAAACTAATGTGATATGAAATAAATGGATCCTATAAACTTTCCTATACATTTTATAAATTATACTGGGAATAATTATCAAATATTAAAAATTAAAACAACACTTTCATTTCCTCAAAAAGATAATTAAAATTTTATTAATAATTTAACTATATTTTTAGATTAAATGGTAATTATAGAATATTGATTTATAGGTAATATATTTTTTATATGTATATATTATTTTATAACATAATTACGTTTTTTTAATGTTTAATATTGATTTAAATTTGTAATTTGATTGTAAATCATAGAAAACATTAATAAAAATCTTTATATTGTATTTGATTTTTAATTTTATTTATTTTACATTTATAGTTATTTTAATTTTGAAAATAATTGCTTTATTCAAAATGAATAAAGTTAATATATATATTTTAAATATATATGTATTATAAATTATGTAAATAAAGTTATTAAATTTATTTTTGTAAAAATAAATAAAATTATTGATACATTATTGTCTAAAGGTAATTTAAAATTTCCAGAAATTAATAATTAAAAATGTTTGTAGGTAATAAATATATATATTTATTATTTTAAAGTTCGAACTTTTCAACAAAATCTTTTAGACCCTTTTTCTCACTTTGACTTTTAACTTCAACTCGGAACTTGTAAAATTATTTTAGAGTCGTCAAAAAAGGCTCTTGTGAAATAAAACCTCTGGAATTGTTATTTCATATTCTTAAACTAGAAATAAGACCCAAGAGAGTGAAATAACTCAATGGGAAAAGCATCCCGAAGTCAAGTATTCCTACTTTTGTATATTAGAAAAGAAATTGGAAAACATTTTTTTATAATTGTATTCGACATAAGGGAATTGTCTTTTTACAGAGTAGATGTACGTATATATAGGTGAGATTCTGAGGGGTTCTAAAGTTGTGAACTAAAGATTAGGAAAGGCTTTAAAGTTGTGAGATAAATGAGAATTAACCTCTAGGGGCTTTATTTCACGAAAGGTGGAAAGTTAAGTTAAAGGAGAAATAACACTATGGAGTTTTAGTATTCAGGAAGTCAAAAGCTAAACATAACCCAGACGATCCTCGAGCAATGACAAATTCTAAATATTATTTTGTATAACCGAAAATGTTTATTTTATATACAGAATATCTAAATTTCTAAAATTCTAAGACTTGCAGTTAAAACTAAAATGATATTTGATAAATCAAAAGGAATCAAAAGTTTTAAATAAAGTCGTTTACTGTAGAAAATGTCACTCAACAATTTCATATGCAATGCATCGTTTACCAAAATAAGAGTGACAATTATATTTTATTGAACATTACTTAGAATTGAAATATTAATTATAATTCATAAATCCAATAAATTATCGCAGATTTATTAATAATAAATATTTTACTATTAGTTTATATGCCCTAAAAATATTAAATTCATAAAAAAGTTAATAACTTTGAAACCTAAATATTTTATTAACAATTTTATTAATTTTGTGTAATTCTGATGAAATTGAATTTTATTGCATAAAATAATTTTGTTTTTTTTTTTGTTATATATTTCAATATTTCAGATATTTTTCATCAAAAATTTTTGTGATTTATTATTTTTTATAATTACCAGGACGGGCTGAGTGCAATATAAACTAGAGCTACTAGACAGCAACGATGATCAAATATTGCCATACAACTTCTTTTTCTTTCATGCATAACTCAGCGTTATGCGTAGTTTTCGGAAGGCTAAATATAAATAGAGAATTGCTTCTAATTATCAAGCGTAGAAAACTAATCTATTTTGGTCACATAATACTAGTAGGTCCTAAATATGAACTATTCAAGCTAATAAGACAACGTAAAATAGACGGCAAGAGAAACATAAGTGGAAACCAAATGTCGTGGCTTAGAAACATCCGAAACTGGACAGGTATTAACACAAAAAGAGAATTAGTACATAGTCCAAGATGCAGAGAAGTGTATGCCAACGTCATTGCAAATCTACAGAAACATATGATCACTTATCATCTAGTAGTGGATTAGCAGCTGAAAAAGAAGATGGTGGTCCTTCATAGTTATATCTTAAAAATGTTAATTTATTATTACGAACATAATTTTAAGGTATTTCAGAATTTACAGTCACGCCCCTCGTTTTTTTGATTATTTATTTTTGTTTTGGAATATAAAACTTTAATTATATGTTAGGCAATGCAAGGTGAGTTAGAATTCCGGGCCTCTAACGAGAATCCTTCAAGAGTGTTAATACACCTGAAATCGACCCTGATTATAATTATATTTAAAAATTATTATTTTATTATATTAAAAGTAGGTAATATAGCTATTTATATATTTTTTTTTAATTATAAATATCAATAAACAGTCAATAAATTTAAACTTTATGAAATACAAAAAAATAACGCTTTGCCAAAGGACAAATGTATAATAATTTGAGGAAAATTTGATTTATTTTTATTTTTAATTAAAATACTATTAATGTTAAAATTAATTAAAGTTAATTTATTAATATTATAATATTAATAAAATTATTTTAAAAAATATATATATTTTTAATTTGAATTTAAAATTAAATAAAACTTCATGATCAGGTGGTTTTATATAACCATAATTAATTCACAGGTATATTAAGTTTTACGTTTATAACGCATGTAATTTTAAATATGTTTAAAAATAACATATATATATATATTATAATATATGTATTTCTCAAGATTGAATTCTGAGTCGATTTGCGTGTCTATTTGTCAACAACAACTCCAAGCCAATTAAAGCTGGAAAAATGAAATTTATACAAAATACTTCTTAAGTTATTTCTCGGTGTCAGTCTTTTTATAGTTGAAATCCAATCAAAATTTCATGTATCTTCCGAATTTGTTAGGAAATTTTTGAAATATAAGTTTTTATACTAAAAAAAAAATCTGAATTGTTTTATAAAAGGTTATTAAATAATATTAAAGTCAGAGTATTTATTTAATTCACTTTATGTACTATCACGCGCTTTCACAGGTACTTCAGAGTTGACACAGTTAATTTTACGCACTCTCTGCTTTTTTGAAACAATTTCTAAGTGTATATAAGAATTCAGAATTTTATTTGGTTGTTTTATTACATTGAAAATTTGATATTTGGTATAATAACAATTATTTCTTTTATATTATTTACATTATTTACTATTTAACCCAATAATTTTGATCTTTAAAATAAATTGAAAGAATACAATAGAAAAACAAATATTAAGAACGGGGTATAAAATTTAATATAAACAGTAAGTAAATATTTCAACTTAACTGCGATATTTTATTATTTATTACAGAGCAACAAAAATAAAAAACAAGGGGAAGAATGTAGTAGAGTTGACTGTGTCAACTCTGGGATACCCGTATGGCCATAATATAGACTAATTACTTTTGAAAAAATTTGAAATACGCAAATTACTAGACTTTCAGTAATGTAGTAAAGAAAATAAATGTTAAAAGGCAGCTTTTCGAACCTTTGCACTACATCGACTATACTTTATTCATACGTTGGCCATTAAAGTTACTTAAGGAAGTTTTATGAAACAACTCGAACCCACTGTAGTAGACTAAACTAATTTTGCGCCAACTATGGTAATAAAACTAAACTTTTTTGCCAAAATTTCAGATACCCTGCTTTAAAAGGCATAGAGTAATGCTTGTCTTGAAAAAGAAGTTGTATGGCTGGTACTCTATACCGGAAGGACGAACAGAGTGATACACATAGTTAGATTGATTTACTTTTCGATTAAGATCCGATCTATTTATTAGAATCCATACTCTCCTTCTTTGCGTCACAAACGTAATGGAAAATTTAGTATACTCTTTTGATTTATAGTCATACGGGTATAAAAACAAATTATTAATAAAATAGAAAATAAAAATTTAATTGAGTTAAGTTAAATTTATCTGAACAGTAAACAGTAAGTCAAAAGACAATAATTGTTGAATAAAAATAGGGTATGGAAAAAAATTCTATTAAATTTTCCTCAAAAAAACAAAAAAAAAAAATTTATTTGATATATTTATTGAGTATTTCCAGATATAAAATATAATTATTAGGATATAAAAATGTGTAAAAACAGTTAAAATGGAATGAATTTTTTTTTTTGTGACATTTTAAATAATTTTGAATGAAAAAAAAGTGTAAGTACTTAATGGTAACTTATAAGCGTAGCCAATTGCTCTGTTATGTGCCCATATACTGGAAAACAGAGGAGTCACTATAATGTTTTCAACCCGTACTAAAAACATTGCTTTCTTGCTAGGGCCTATACAGTGGCGAAAAGCAGTTACTTAATCCTGGACTCCCTATACGTTTCTTAAGTCTTTGCTATAGAATTTTTGTTTTAAGTATAGAACTAATAACAAAGTCGTAGAAATCAATATTACAAAAAAGTCATTATTATGAAAATCTAACACTATGTTCGACCCAGAACTAATTTACTTAAATTCATAAAGGTGGGGTTTAGAAATTATGAAGGCAGATGATTAAGAAATCAAAATATTTATCAAATGTTGATTTAAATCCTTTGGTAAAACAATGTTCTAAAAATCAAATAAGCTTTTAATTCATTTAATTAATAATTTATTTATTTATTAATATTGCTTAACACACAAACAGTTTACAAAAAATTGACATAAAATTCATATATTATTCTATTTAAATGACGTCATATAGTTCAATTTATAAGATTTTTTCTCTGTAAAAGTTTTTTAAAACTTCTTTAGTGTAAGGTTTTTTTTTTTTTATTGAAATGATTTATGAAATTTCTGATTTCTGATTTTATTTAAAATTAACATGACATTTATCGTATTGATTAGGTGTCAAATATTTGACAATTAATATCAGCTATATTAGAAAAATAATAGTATTTTAAACAATCAACAAAGAAATTAATATAAAACGAGGAAGAGTGTGGTAGAGTAGACTGTATCAACTCTGGGATACCCATATGACCGTTATATAAACATTATATCATTATTATTTTGAATATTAATTACTTTTGGCAAATTTTCAAACATATACCAGCTTTATTAGGTGTAGTGTAATGCTCATATAAAAGAAGGAGTTGTATGGCAGCTACTCGAACCCTCTGCAGTAGACCAACCAAATTTTGCAGTAACTTTGGCCATTACACTAAACTATTTTTGGCAAAATTTCAGACACGCAGCTGTAACAGGTGCAAAGTAATACTTATATTAAAAAAGAAGTTGTATGGCAGCTACCCGAACCCATGGACCAAAATAGCGATGATGGCTATTGCAAAAAAACGAATTTGCGAAAATTTCAAGATCCTAACTCGGACGGACAGATGGACGGACATACATAGCTCAATCGATTTATTTCTCGATTCTGATCCGATCCATACACTTGAGTCTATATCTACCCCTCCTCCTTCTCTGCGCCACAAACGTAATGGCAAATTTATTATACCCTTTGACTGACTATACGGGTATAAAAGCAAGGTCATTGATAATTTGTAATTAAAATTTAAAGTGTTTTTTCATAGTATTGTAAGAGATTATTAAAGTAATATTAAAACTTTCATTACGCCATTAGATATTTTATTCTATTTATAAATGATATAATAAATACTTTATTATTAAAGGATTTTTATTAAAAACAAATCCTATATTTAGTCTTTAATTTAATATTTTTGAACTTTAATATTGTTTTTATTTTGAAGCTATAAAAAGATATGCGTTAAAAAAAAAAATCGCATGCAATGTAACGGTAAATATAATAAACAATTCGTTCTATCGTTTATTTATAACGATAATCACATTATCATTTTTATTTTTATTATTTTATTTTTTTTTCACATGAAGTGTCAAATGTCAGGGAATTGTCTGTCAAAAAAAAAAAAAAAAAAAAATTAAAGAATAAAAAAGATAATTTCTCACTTTTTTATACTTGTAGAACTTCTGATGGTGGTTTTTTTAATTTTTTATGTTTTTATTTTTTTTATATTTGGATTTTTTGGGCTTATTTAATATTTATTTAATTCACTTTATGTACTATCACGCGCTTTCACAGGTACTTCAGAGTTGACACAGTTAATTTTACGCACTCTCTGCTTTTTTGAAACAATTTCTAAGTGTATATAAGAATTCAGAATTTTATTTGGTTGTTTTATTACATTGAAAATTTGATATTTGGTATAATAACAATTATTTCTTTTATATTATTTACATTATTTACTATTTAACCCAATAATTTTGATCTTTAAAATAAATTGAAAGAATACAATAGAAAAACAAATATTAAGAACGGGGTATAAAATTTAATATAAACAGTAAGTAAATATTTCAACTTAACTGCGATATTTTATTATTTATTACAGAGCAACAAAAATAAAAAACAAGGGGAAGAATGTAGTAGAGTTGACTGTGTCAACTCTGGGATACCCGTATGGCCATAATATAGACTAATTACTTTTGAAAAAATTTGAAATACGCAAATTACTAGACTTTCAGTAATGTAGTAAAGAAAATAAATGTTAAAAGGCAGCTTTTCGAACCTTTGCACTACATCGACTATACTTTATTCATACGTTGGCCATTAAAGTTACTTAAGGAAGTTTTATGAAACAACTCGAACCCACTGTAGTAGACTAAACTAATTTTGCGCCAACTATGGTAATAAAACTAAACTTTTTTGCCAAAATTTCAGATACCCTGCTTTAAAAGGCATAGAGTAATGCTTGTCTTGAAAAAGAAGTTGTATGGCTGGTACTCTATACCGGAAGGACGAACAGAGTGATACACATAGTTAGATTGATTTACTTTTCGATTAAGATCCGATCTATTTATTAGAATCCATACTCTCCTTCTTTGCGTCACAAACGTAATGGAAAATTTAGTATACTCTTTTGATTTATAGTCATACGGGTATAAAAACAAATTATTAATAAAATAGAAAATAAAAATTTAATTGAGTTAAGTTAAATTTATCTGAACAGTAAACAGTAAGTCAAAAGACAATAATTGTTGAATAAAAATAGGGTATGGAAAAAAATTCTATTAAATTTTCCTCAAAAAAACAAAAAAAAAAAATTTATTTGATATATTTATTGAGTATTTCCAGATATAAAATATAATTATTAGGATATAAAAATGTGTAAAAACAGTTAAAATGGAATGAATTTTTTTTTTTGTGACATTTTAAATAATTTTGAATGAAAAAAAAGTGTAAGTACTTAATGGTAACTTATAAGCGTAGCCAATTGCTCTGTTATGTGCCCATATACTGGAAAACAGAGGAGTCACTATAATGTTTTCAACCCGTACTAAAAACATTGCTTTCTTGCTAGGGCCTATACAGTGGCGAAAAGCAGTTACTTAATCCTGGACTCCCTATACGTTTCTTAAGTCTTTGCTATAGAATTTTTGTTTTAAGTATAGAACTAATAACAAAGTCGTAGAAATCAATATTACAAAAAAGTCATTATTATGAAAATCTAACACTATGTTCGACCCAGAACTAATTTACTTAAATTCATAAAGGTGGGGTTTAGAAATTATGAAGGCAGATGATTAAGAAATCAAAATATTTATCAAATGTTGATTTAAATCCTTTGGTAAAACAATGTTCTAAAAATCAAATAAGCTTTTAATTCATTTAATTAATAATTTATTTATTTATTAATATTGCTTAACACACAAACAGTTTACAAAAAATTGACATAAAATTCATATATTATTCTATTTAAATGACGTCATATAGTTCAATTTATAAGATTTTTTCTCTGTAAAAGTTTTTTAAAACTTCTTTAGTGTAAGGTTTTTTTTTTTTTATTGAAATGATTTATGAAATTTCTGATTTCTGATTTTATTTAAAATTAACATGACATTTATCGTATTGATTAGGTGTCAAATATTTGACAATTAATATCAGCTATATTAGAAAAATAATAGTATTTTAAACAATCAACAAAGAAATTAATATAAAACGAGGAAGAGTGTGGTAGAGTAGACTGTATCAACTCTGGGATACCCATATGACCGTTATATAAACATTATATCATTATTATTTTGAATATTAATTACTTTTGGCAAATTTTCAAACATATACCAGCTTTATTAGGTGTAGTGTAATGCTCATATAAAAGAAGGAGTTGTATGGCAGCTACTCGAACCCTCTGCAGTAGACCAACCAAATTTTGCAGTAACTTTGGCCATTACACTAAACTATTTTTGGCAAAATTTCAGACACGCAGCTGTAACAGGTGCAAAGTAATACTTATATTAAAAAAGAAGTTGTATGGCAGCTACCCGAACCCATGGACCAAAATAGCGATGATGGCTATTGCAAAAAAACGAATTTGCGAAAATTTCAAGATCCTAACTCGGACGGACAGATGGACGGACATACATAGCTCAATCGATTTATTTCTCGATTCTGATCCGATCCATACACTTGAGTCTATATCTACCCCTCCTCCTTCTCTGCGCCACAAACGTAATGGCAAATTTATTATACCCTTTGACTGACTATACGGGTATAAAAGCAAGGTCATTGATAATTTGTAATTAAAATTTAAAGTGTTTTTTCATAGTATTGTAAGAGATTATTAAAGTAATATTAAAACTTTCATTACGCCATTAGATATTTTATTCTATTTATAAATGATATAATAAATACTTTATTATTAAAGGATTTTTATTAAAAACAAATCCTATATTTAGTCTTTAATTTAATATTTTTGAACTTTAATATTGTTTTTATTTTGAAGCTATAAAAAGATATGCGTTAAAAAAAAAAATCGCATGCAATGTAACGGTAAATATAATAAACAATTCGTTCTATCGTTTATTTATAACGATAATCACATTATCATTTTTATTTTTATTATTTTATTTTTTTTTCACATGAAGTGTCAAATGTCAGGGAATTGTCTGTCAAAAAAAAAAAAAAAAAAAAATTAAAGAATAAAAAAGATAATTTCTCACTTTTTTATACTTGTAGAACTTCTGATGGTGGTTTTTTTAATTTTTTATGTTTTTATTTTTTTTATATTTGGATTTTTTGGGCTTATTTAATATTTTTTTATTGCTTTTGTGTCAAATATTCTGTTACGATTGTACGTTTAACCTTTAAAAAGTTTTATAAAGTATGTTTGTAGGTATTAATATATACGTATAGTATGGTTTAGAATAGGTATAATGTAAAAATTTGTTTTAGGGTTTTAATAATTTAAATGTTTCTATGTAAAGGGTTATAATATAACATGTAAATGGAAACGTAAGTGAGACTTTTACTAATCCAAAAACACAAACATTTTTATTGGCCCATTATGTATAAGTCTGTTATTTCTACTTTCTAGTGCGTAGTTTTGCAATCAAAAAGTATAAAGTAAGTAACATGTAAAAATAACAATGCTGTTCATTATTTCGACAAATTTTTATTAGTAAATATTGCCTCTTAATATTAATCCTTTGCCGATTTGACATTTGGACTTATTATTAAATTATTGTAATATACACTATATTTTTTTATTTAATATGATCCGACCAGGTTATGAACCCGAAACTTTTCTATTAAAAAGCCGGACAAATTTTTTTTTTCTTCAAATGAAGGGAAAAGACATCGATATAAGCACAATACTAAACCCCCCAATAGTGTGAGGTTTCTACAGATTAAAAAAATCCATCCACATAGCCAAAAAAAATGAGATTCAACTTTCTTGTTTAGTATAATGGCTGAAGATTTAAAATGAGACATGTATGTCACGGGTTAAATGGGAAACCCATAAGATTACTCTCTTTTTTAAATCACAAAGGGTTTCATAATTTGGAAATGCGACTCTTATATTTCATAGTGCTCTAATTCGAAAAATCTCTAGATGTCGCAGTTTTAGGTGACTAAAATTCTTCATTTTTGCTAGACGGGAAGGAATCAAAACATTTTGTCAGAGGATACTTCTAGGTGTATTGTTTTAATCGGTTTATTATAATAGTAACTTTGGAAAACGATATATTTTTTATAGTTTTAACTTTCCAAATTTTATTTTCAAATTTAAAAAATATTAAGTACAGTTATAATCAAAGTTTTTCCAACATGGGAGTACTGTAACTGTGCAGAGAGTTTGAAAACCCATAAACCAGTTGTTCTTAAACACCAAATTTTTTTGAATAATATGTTTCTTTAACATTCAGATTGATATTCAAAAAAAAACCTCAAAAATCAAAACTGAAAAATCAATTCTCTTCGTCCTTGGTAAGAACCCTAAGAAGTTTCACTTATCAAATTTTATTAGACAAGTCTTTCTTAAATTTTTCCTAAAGAATACTATACCTGTAGCTTCAAATTAATAAATTTAATTTGCATATAAAAAATATATTTGTATATCTCGTATAAAAATCTGAATTTTAATTAATTTAAACTGACACTTTAAATTTGTTAAAGCTTCGAAATTTCTTTTTCAACAAATATAAAATAAATTAAATTTTTGTATATTATTTTTATATATTTTGTAATTTATTTTTTTATAATATTTTATCAAAAAATTATAGCGGTAAAGTTTTAATATCATTTTGACATTTGACAGGTAACGTAACTTATTTATAACAGAACAATAACAGTTGTAATAAACAAATACAAAAAAAAAAAATAAATACATAAAAAAAACTCAAAATAAAAAAATAGAACTGTAAAAAACTTTCAAAATTAGTTTTCAATTTGTCAAGTTCTGTATGGGTTTTGTAAAAAGGATTTATTCTTTAGTATTAAAAAAAAATTACCATTGCAATTCTGACAGATAGAAATAACTGTATATTATTTTACATGTATGCAACTACAGTTAAATATACATACGTAATTGTATTGAAATGCATAAAAATAAAATTCAATAAAGTAAATTGTTAGTATAGTAAATGTTATTTATTTATTTATTTTATTTTTCTGTGGAATTTAACCGATCAGATACTATAATAAGTATTTGCAATATTTTCTTTTGGTTTGTCAAAGAAACTAACGGAATTTAAAATTTTTTTTTATCCTGTCAAAGGATTTTACTTTTAAAATATTTTCTTTTTTTTTGTAAGAAGATAATAATACTAATAATTCCATTTATAAAATAATATTAAAATTTAATAAAATAAAATTTGTAATATTTTGAAATACAAACAAGGTTTTGAAAGATTTTAACCTTCAATTCAAGGATCTTTTTAAAAGGTGAATGTTTCTAAAAATATTATTAAATATAAAACATGCTTAGTATTGTGATTATTTTTAATATTTTTACTGAGAAATAGAAAATTTTCTTGGAATTATTGAGAGAAAGAAAAACTCAGAAGGTATTTTTTATAATTTTAGCTTTTCTTTAGTGTCAATACCATAGAAGTAACGGTAATAAGATCTTCGGTGAAAAATAGCATTTATTCTGTCCTAATAAAAATTTTTATATTTTGTCGGAAACGTCGGAATGAGTTCGAATTTGGAACATTGACTGTTGGTGGGCACCTAAGAAGAGTAGCTTAGAATAGCTTTCAAAATTTGATTCTAGCAGAATAGAGTCTAGAGATTCTATAGGAGTTTCGGAAATGTCAAATTCTAATAATTCAATAAGATATCAACTGATTTAATGAAATTTTGGTAAGTATACTTTTTTTGCCGAAAGGATAAATGCTTTCGCTGATGAGTCAAATTGGACCACGGGGATCGGAGTAACGATTTTTTAAAAATTATTTGTGGGTTTCATTGTATACGAGCCCATCATATAAATTTATTTTAAAAACAATTATCACTTAGCAATCAATTTTTTGTTTTTAAAAAGAATTTATGATAATCTTGATTATTCTTTAATTGTCCAATTCGAAGAATATTTTTTTCAAATATTTGTCATTTTTTTTTGCATTTTATGTCGAATACATAAAAAATATAAATCAAATTTCTATGGAAACGAATGTCATTAGTAGACAATTTTTTTTTACAAGAAATTTCCCGAATTTCTTATTTCTACCTAATGGATTATCCTAGTAATGTAATTTCAGTTAATAAAGGTCCTTGAAAAGATTGAAATGTTAACATTTTGTAGTTTTTATAAATACGCATTTAGACTTGTACACAAGGTTATATCACATTACTTGTTGAAGGTTCAACTGACATGTGTTGCTTCTCAAATAGAATTGAATAAATTTTTATAAAAAAATCAATTTAATAATTATAAGAAAATATGAGAAATTTAAGAAATAATGATTAGTACAATCAAAACTTGTATCCATCACTATAATGTTATTTCGTTTCCCAAGTGGAGCGGGTTTTTAACTTGCCGCCCACTATTAGTCTTTGTACAACTTGGTTGTTTTATTTCTGGTTGAGTCTTACATGCATCATCCATAAACACACTGGAATTTTTCAAAATTTCATACTCTCCTTTGAAATTAAATATAAAATACGACCCTATCCAATATCTAACCAATGTGTTAAGCCAGGTTAGTTTATTTATTTTAAAGCAACACATTTGTCAGTAAAAACTGAAACCAAAAGTATATCTCTTAAAGGCAGGCAATTCAATTTATTTTCAGTTTTTTAGAGTTGGAAATAAAAGTTCTAGATCTGGAATCTAGATGATCAAATTTGAAAATCAGACTATTGACTTTAATTTACGAAGCTTTTCTTTCACAAATGACTGTATTAAGATAAAATCAAAATTTATAACTCGTATAATAATTGGAAACCAGATCCCGCAATTGAAGAACTACTACAGTTAATTCGGAAAATAGAATTGACATCTTCTTAAAGTGGAATCACATGTTTTTTTGAGAAAAATTTAAGACTCTTTATTTTCTTTGTAATTTGGAAATATAATTTTTGAAAAATATGAAATATCCACATTTGAACTAAAATGGTTTCCATATTTTGGCATCAACCACCCTGTTGATTTTCATTAAAGTAGTTTTTCTTCATAAATTTTAAAATAGAAAAATCTCAACATTGATTTAAAAGGAAAAATGACACTTTTATATAAAGTAAAACTCAAGCAGGTTTTTTTTATTCTCAAAATTCACCTCCCTTTACTAAGAACAGTTAATAAACACAGTTTTCTTTTTCCTTCTTTTGTAATTTAACCCAAATTTTCATAAAATTTTCATATTTTGAGGCTGTTGTGTACACAATATAATGAAAGTATATACTGTATAATATTTTCTAAATCCAATTTGTTTGTTTGTGATCCCATTTGATACCACTTTCATCAGCAGCACAATATCGCGTATATTAAATCTTAAAACAAAAGTGTAGTAAGTCCAAAATTTAGCAAGAGTCCCTTTATAAATGGCAAACACAAAACAAAAAAAAAAAAAAAAAAGAATATGAAAAAAAATATTTAAGTACTTGTTTCCTGTTATGTTTATTTAACAGTAATAAACAACAAAAACAAAAAAAATTTTAATTTAAGACACGATGAAGGTGTTGTTTTATCTTGAATCTTTATTTTGAGGTAAAAAAAATATCAGAATTTTTAATATAGTATCAATTTTTGTCTTAAATTTTTTTTAAATGATTATAAAATGTCTAAATATTTGTTTACAGGGTGTCGAACAATTAATTTTTTATAGAAGGTGAGTTAGGGGGAGATGTCGAGAAGTACATAAAATATTTTTAGGAAAAGAGAAATTTTTCAAAAAATTTAATAAGCCTAAATATTTTTATAATTTATGATGTGTTTGGATTTTTTATTAACCGAATAAAATCGTTTAAAGATGGTGTTAGATTGGTGTCTAATAATTTTGAAGTGAAAGGAAGTTAAAGGAATAAATTACCTATACATTTTTTAAGGTAAAAGTATTTATTTTATTTATTTATTAAGTATTTCCTAGTGCATACAATGCCTTTTCACCTTGACGGGCCTTTTTCCTTCCGGATGTGGGCCAACAATATTATTTTATAAGTAATATTATTTATTTTGTTTTTGTATCATATATTTTATATTTTACTATATATATTTGGTTACCATGGTGATTTGTAAAGAGTTATTATTTCTCAAGAATTTGTTTTAATTATATTTTCTATGATCTGATTGGGAATCGAACCCGGACCACCTCTGTTAATAACCCAAATGCTTATTTACTAGACCACCGAGGCCCCCAAGTAGAAGTATTTAACGGGTTTTTTAAGAAAATTATATTTATTGTGGGAGCTATTATTCGAGTTTTAAGACTTTAAAAAAAATAGGATTGAAATTCGGACCTTAATCACACAGAAAATAGGCAAGATTCACTTGTCCCTATTTTGTATGACCGCACATATATTAAGTCCAATATACTTAAAAGTTTTTCGGAAAAATTTCTCACTCGCTGTATGTGGGTTCGAAGCGCTTCTCCTTGAAAAAATTGAAGCTTTGAGTATAAAACAAAAATAATTAGGAAATTTCTTAAAAAAATGAGTACCAAACCTTATACAGGTTTCCTAACAAAATAACGGTTCCAAAAAAGTTTATAACGGCTCCAAGTATTTCAAAAATATTTGAAAATGCTTGACATAATGGGTTCCTTATAAAACATAAATAAATAATCTTTTAAAATTTTCAATATTTTTCAGTTCCTTTTAACAGTTAAATTGTCCAAATACGATTACATTAGTTTCAGTACAATTCATTAAGTAGGTATCTGAAACTCCATCTTTTTCTTTCCAACTAGAAAATCATTAAAATCCATAATAATTTTAATAAAAAGATTAAAAATAATTATTAACCTGATATACATTTCCTTATTTGATAAGAAAGTTGTGTATTTGGTACTTCCTCACATAAATATTGTCATAATCAATAATGTCAAAACATCTGATAACCTCAAAACTAATCCAATTTTCTCCTTCAAATAAACTCTCAAAAATCCTTTTAATGCTTTTTTTTTTTAAGATAAACCCCAAAAAAATTGTAATTGAATTTTTTGTATTCGATGATTTGAAACCACATTAGTCATTGGTACGTGAGAATGATTACTTGTCTTGACTTGAATTCATTATAAGAATATTAATAACCTATAGATTTAAAATAACCTGATATCCGATATACCTCTACCTACCTGGTAAATATAATTATACCAGGAAAAAGTAAATATATAAATATTATCTTCAGGAAATTATTGGACCGAATTTTTTATTTTTTTTCGTTTCCGTCTAATTTTCAAAAAAAAAAAAAAATAACAACGAATTTGAAAATCTGGAACAGTTACAACTACCAACAAAAGATCTTAAGACAGGAAAATCAAGATAACTGTAAACGATGATCAACTTCAATGTTATTTTTCGACTTCTTTACTTGTAAGCGCAATGTTTTAAAATTGTTACAATGTATAACATTTTATATTGATATTAAATATATGACAGTGTTGGAGTGGGATTCTAAAAAAAACAGGGTTGTGGGAATGAGTAAGAAGGATAACAGGATTTTTTCTTGTTACATTATCTTTTTATTTCGTGCTTCTTGAATGATTTTTTATATTTTGATTTTTTTTTTTTGGATGAGTATCGCGCGATTGTAAAAGCGCATTAAGAGATAAGAAGTGTGCTAAATAAAGTATGAGAACTTGGTAATTTTTTTTTTTTTGCAATACTGAAAAATACGAGAATATGAAAAAACAAAATATAAGAAAAATAAAAGAAGAAATGCAAAGAAAATGAATGTACAGTAATTTTTAAGTTGATTTTGTTTTCCCAAGAGGTGGAAAATACGGATTTCAAAAAAAAAAAAAAAAAAATTATAGAATTGACTTAACACGTTCCATAATCAACTATTTAATATATTGTATGTTGTAAAACTCCTTTACTTCAAATATATAAGATTATGGTGCAGGGAGGTTTCAGTTAAATATTCTTGTAAAAAAAAAAATTATTCACATTGTAACAAGGAAAATTATGAGAGATTTTTAATTTTGGTTTTATGTTAAATTTCATTCTTATTTCGTGAACGGATGACGTAAGAAAAGTAAGGTATTTAAATGTAACATGACTTTTCCTGAAGATTCTGGAAAGATTTGGACACTCTGAACATAATTGGACAGTGGATAACTTATGTGCTATTAAATATTTTTTAATCACAGAACTTAAAGATATTCTTTTGAAAATGGAAAGCAATGTATATTTGTAACTAATAATGAACACTAATTATAATTCGACTGTAGAATGTAGCTTATTCGAATGCTCCTTTTGTAGAACAGCTACGTTGAATAAAAATTGTTGATTATCCCCTTCAATGCTAACTTCAATTTTTGATTCTATAATCATCAAAACTATGTTTTAGAAAATTGCATATATTCAGGCAATAGAAGATATTTTTCTAGTTTATTCGAAGTATCTAAATGATGTTTTAGAAAATTGCATACTTTCAGGTAATTCAAAATATTTTTATTTCTTATGCTTATTCAAGTTTTCGAATTGGAAAGCTCACCGATTATTTGAATAATAAATGATTTCATGAAGTTACTAATTAAACTTTAAACTGTAAATTAAAATTAGTTCCAAGTAAACCAAATTTCTGTTTTTTTTTTTTTAATATAAAACCTTAGCCTAACTTAATCTAACTTAAAATGCTTAATCTAGCTAAAAATGTATTGTATATATTACTTAATGCTAATTAATTGGAGTTATCTAGCCACCAATAGTTTTTGTTTAATAATTTGTTTTTTTCTGGTATAGACATATCATATTTTAAATTTACTCCGTTAATATTGCCCGGATGAAAATCTATAACCTTGCATGTAGCCCTTCTATTATAGTGTTATAATAGCGGGACATGGTTTTGGTTTTGGATGTAACCTTTTTGATCTAAAAAGATGAAATGCTCAGAGGCAATGAAACCTGTGAGCAAAGCCTTTTTAATGTACTCCTCATTGTGGTAGATTATATGAGATATTAAACCATTTTCTGGAGTATTTTGTGCTCTATCATAGTGATTTCGAACTAGTTTTGTTATAAAATTATCGATTCTTATGATTTGGGCTTTCTTGTACAGATATTTGTTTGAATAATAATATTTGTAGTCGGAATCGGGCTTTCTATTAATATTAGTACATACTCTTAAGCACTTTCTTTCAAATTTACGTAATGTTTCCATTAAACTTGCACTAATGTTGTACCATATTGGTGCACCATATACAAGTGTTGGCCTGATTAGTGTTTGATAACAAATTATTTTAACCCTTTAATAATGTTTTTATTGTAAAAAAGTTTTTTGGCTGCCATAAAGGCTTTGTTACTATTTGATATATTATGCTTTGTGTGATTAATATAGTGTAAATTTCTATGTAATTGGACTCCCAAATATTTAATTATTTAACCTCTTCTCTTAAGATTTGGTACTTCGTCATAAAATAATATTATGGAAATTGGCATACTTTCAGGCATTTCATATAATTTTTATGCAAAAACTTAAGCAATGCATACACTAAAGTGTAATAAACTATTTTTTTGTAGTTTTTTAAATCAAAATTTTTTTTTTAAAGGATGGAAAAATGAGTAAAATACGTAAAATAACCGTATTTTATAGTTAATGATGAGAAAATAATATTGAAAAACAAATAAAAAAATTTTCCTTATATTTTTTTACGTTTTTTTTTTAAATTTATTTTTAAAAGAAATGAATATTGATTAAAAATCAACAAAAAGTTAATTGAAATTCAACATAAAAAAAAATAAAGCAAAACAAAGAATACAACAACAAAAATAACAACATAAGAATTTACAATTATGAAAAACTGTATAAAATCATGTTTT
Organism: Dolichopus griseipennis; assembly: GCA_963082915.1. Taxonomy (NCBI): domain Eukaryota; kingdom Metazoa; phylum Arthropoda; class Insecta; order Diptera; family Dolichopodidae; genus Dolichopus; species Dolichopus griseipennis. The sequence goes on along the minus strand of OY720441.1, from coordinate 74,547,431 downwards.
AGGAGCTGTTACATAATCTCATCAATCCAGAAGAGGAGATGAAGAATAAAATTAATATACATATGTATAAAATCGGGAAAAATCAAATTGAATTTAAGATATGTATCGAATTCTACTTATCATCCTATCCTACACCTACTCTACCTTCGATCCTTCGTTGAAATTGAATTTTTCAATCGAATTTTATTAAAAGTTGAAGAAAGCAATGGAATCCCATCCTTTAAATGGCAAAAAGGACTTCAATAGAATTTGATCTAAAATATTAAAATACATTTTTCTTTGCACTCCTTGTGCTTTTCCTTGTAAGTGTTAAAAATTGCACGGTTTAACAATTTTTCTATCGTTTTTTCCAATTTTCCAATTTATCGATTCATAATTTTTATTAATAATAAAACTCAAATTATTTTTCATAACTTTTCAAAAGAAATTATTAAAATATTTTATACATATATAAAAGATAAAGATACAAAAGATTATATAAATAAGTTTTTAATTAAAAATTGTCTAGATTTGCTTTTACAAAAAAGAAATTATTTTAATTAAACTTTAGACTTAGAGTATATGTTTTACTTTAAGCTAAGAAAATTCATTATAAAAGTATTTGTTTAAATATAAAAAAAAATAATTAATTTATTGATTTATTTTTAGAACCTAATTAAAACGGATAAGGGATGATTAAAATACATTTTTTTTCAAATTATATTGAAAAAATTTATTACTTAAATAAAATTGATATAGTCACGTCCGTCTGTCTATAAAATTTTTATACTTTTTGAGGGGAAAAATTTATATTTTAAAATCAGATTTCAAAAGTACAGTTTCAAATCCGTTCCATCCCCTCGTCACTAGAAGCACATCGAATTATTATACTTGAAATTTTAAAATAAATTTAAAAATTTTCAGAACCCTCCCCATTAAAGAATGGAATGCACTGCATGTGTTTTTTAATTCTCAAAAGGTGTAAAAACTTTATTGAGACGTCGATTTATTCCTGTTGAAACTTTATTTGGCTTCTCTTAATCCTCCTTTATTATTATAATCAGCAATTCGGATATTAATCTCTTTCTTCTTGGTACGGTCGGAGATGGTTTTAATAAATACAATTCTCAAAATACCTGTGGAAATTATGATTGTTTGTTATCTATTGAAGATTTCCTCGTCTTCTTGTCTTGCCTTTTACTTCTTTGAAAATTTATTTCAGAGCTTTTTTGATTCTAAACAATTATTATAAACTAAGTAGTTTGTATGGCATAAACATTTACAAAATAATTTCATTTAAATTAAAAAAAATATTTTAATTAATTTTAGAAATTTGATCGCTTATACATGAAACGGAATCGATTTGAAAACTTAAATAAAATTAAATAACTTAAAATCTAAAAGGGTTTGAATGTTTAATAACTTTTTAAATTTATTTATATTTTTTATTTCAGAATTTTGTGAAAAAAACTTGGGGAATTGGAAATGGAACAGTACACACCAGGACAGCGATCAAAAATTACAAAAAGTTATGGAAAATGTACTGGAAAGAGCACGAATGTGTGAAGCCAAAAATGGTCACCACTTGCGGGATATAATTATACTATATAGTCAAATGGTATAATAAATTTGCCATTACGTTTGCGACGCAGAGAAGGAGGGGGGAGTAGATATAGACTCAAGTGTATGGATCGGATCAGAATCGAAAAATAAATCGATTTAACTATATGTATGTCCGTCCGCCCGTTCGTCTGTCCTTCCGTCTGTCCGTCCGTCCATCCGTCACCACGATAACGCAAAAACTAAAGGAGCTAGGATCTTGAAATTTTCGCAAATACGTTTTTTTGCAATAGCCGTTATCGCTATTTAAATCCAGCCATTTTGGTTCATGGGTTCGGGTAGCTGCCATACAACTTCTTTTTTTATATGAGCATTACTCTGTATCCTATTACAGCTGCGTGTCTGAAATTTTGCAAAAAGTAGTTTAGTTTTATGGCCAAAAAGTCTACAAAATTTGGTTGGTCTAGTGAAGTGGGTTCGAGTAGCTTCCATACAACTTCTTATTTTATATGAGCATTACTCTCCACCTAATTAAGCTGGGTGTCTGAAATTTTGCCAAAAATAGTTTAGTGTAATAGCAAAGATACTGCAAAATTTGGTTTGTTTACTGCAGAGGGGTCGCAGCTGCCATACAACTCCTTCCTTTATATGAGCATTACTACATCTAATAAAGCTGATATGTGTGAAATTTTGCTAAAAGTAATTGATGTTTATAATAATAATGATATAATGTTTATATAACGGTCATACGGGTATCCCAGAGTTGACACAGTCTACTTTACCACACTCTTCCCCGTTTTTCTACTTGAACTAAAAATTTTCCCGATTAATATACTGTGTAACAAAAAAATAATAATAACGATTAACCATTAAATAAAAGCATTTTTAAAAATTCAAACCATATCGGTGGTTTTGCGCCACCCTATAGTGCTGAAATTTAATTCGAGAGGCTTGGGCTCAAATCCCAATACAAGTGAAAAAAACTTTTATCTGGTTTTCCGTCATTCGTCATTGGATTCAAATTAATGGCATAACTAATAATTATGAATTATAAATCTTTATTAACACATGATTTAATATAAGAATATCAAAATATAAACCATTTAATTTAATAATTTAACTCGCAGATACAGAAAAACTTTATATGCAATTCAATTATAAAATTATTGCAATATATAATAAAATAGAATTGTCTATGGTGTTTCTACAATATATAAGCCTCATTACTATTTCATATATAAATTGTATGTGGAATACATTAAGATCATTTCTATCTAATAATAACAATTTAATGTCCACCTTATTCTAACATGTACCTATACCATAGAGTGGTTATTAACCTAACAGTTATAGGTACAGTTAGCAATTAAAAAACTCCATTATCTCTGGTGATTCAATCTCAAAAATCAAAGTCTCGAAATATCAAAATCTCGATATCATATACCTATATATAAAATAATAATTGTCCTATCCCTTTTGAATATTTGTATTGAATATTGTTTTTTTCGAGATTTTGATATTACGTGATTTTAATTTTCGAGCTTTTACTACCGACCCATTATTTTTAGCTTATTCTGTTTTAACATAATAAATCTTAGAGGTATTTTTTTTTCTTTAAAAATTTATCAAAATTTAATCTTACATCATTATTATAATTTTTTCTGATTTTATTTCTTAATATAATATAGAATAACATATTTTTTATTTTTTTTTATTTTTATAATTTAATTAGAAGCAAATTCAAAATATCTTTAAGCATATGTCTTCCATTTTGATATTTCTTAATATTTTTTTTTGTAAATTATACATAAAAATGAACATTCAAAATTTTGTAATATAATATAATTTTAAATTTTCAAGTAAATATAAATAAAATTATTTTTTTTCTTATATAATAATATACTTGTATCTTTAGATTTTGTATATATATTTATATATGATGTATTATGTGCTATAGATACTATATATATATACATACAAAAATACAGTAAATACAGGTAAACAGTAAAAATTGTTCTAATATTAAATTATATTCATGTGATACGTAAGGTGAATTTATAAAATAAAATATCAAATGTCATTTCTTATATGTATGTGGAAGTTGTTGTTGCTGTTGTTGTTGTTGTTATTGTTTTTGTTGTTATTTGTGGTAAAATCATCACTGATATATTTATTTAAGATATTGAAGAAAATTCTAATTAGTTTTACTGGCTTCCTATGTATATTCAGAATATACATAATATATTATGTGTATGTATGGTATACATAAATTTGTATTCAATTTTAGAAATGAAGTTATACTACCTATGTATTAATGTAGAAAACTTGTGTTAAAAAAAGATGAACTCCATTTTAATTTTTTTTTTGTGTTTTTAAAATATTAAAAGCGTGTTTAAAATATTAAATTCAAGTTACACCATATTAAGTACATGATGATAACACAAAAAAAAAATTAACAACAGGAAACGAAGATTGCATATCTTATATTGTGTATTCCTTTTGTAGCACATTATTAAAGAACAACGTAAACCAACATGCGACATCCTTGAAACTCTGTATCTACATCTGTATTCAATGCTTTCAAAAACGAAACAAAAACCAAATGGAAAAAGATAATGAAATGATAATACAGCAAAAAAACAAAAGGTATGGAAAATTCAAAATTGTTTTTCCAAGAGAGAATATTTGTATGTTCCCACGTATACATTTTTCTGTTAACATAGAATAACTAATATCAATATAGATAAGCAGAGCTGTCATTGTTATATTATCAGTAATCAGTGTGTAATATCTTAAAGATTCATATCTAAACAAAGGTTCTATTAAGTTTGTTTTTTTTCCTGTTAATCCATGTGGAAACATAGGGCATCCACTTGCCTTTTCCATTGGACTCGGTCGTTCGCCAGTAACTTGATCTCTTCCCAAGTTTGCCTGTTTCTCTCTAGTTCAGCCGTAGCTATTGGACGTTAGGTCTTGTTGGATCGGCCGAGCTTTTTACTACCTTTGCGTTTCCATTCTAGGGGTATTCTTGTTATGTCAGTTGGTGGTTTTCTCAAACGGTCCTATGTTTTATATAAAAAGTAGCTTAGGAATGGGAGTTTGGAATTGTAGGATCTTAAAATGCAAGATTAGCTGTTCCAAAAATATAATAATCTGCATATTATTAATATTCTAAATAAAAATATTAACTATATTGTAAAGATTATATCCACAAATTTTGAGGGGGTCAATTAATGTAACTAATGCAAAGATAGTATCTTAAACTTTGCTGATTTTAATGTTTTAAAGAAAGATTTAAGTGACCCGGGCACCTACTCTTAATTTGTTTACAATCTAAAAATAAAATACTATGATGTTGCCAAATGTCGGTGCTTTATTTAAGTTGAAAGGTATGTTGTAACTGTTTTTTTTGAAATTTGTAGGACATTTTAACCCACATTTGTAAAATTTATTCTTTAATTATAATATTATATAAAAAAATTTAAAATATATATTCTGCTTTAATATAAATTTATTTCAATTATTCTTAATACCTATTCCTTAAGCTTGCTTTTTAATCCCTATCCTCAAAATCAAACTGTATATTGGTATTAAAATTCCAGGGTTGTAAAAAGCTAAAATTTTACTCAAAACATCGCTCAACTCAAAATTAGCTCAAGTCAAAATTAGCTCATAGTAAGTTCCTATATATAAATCTCAAACTATGAGTTAGATCAACAGTTGAATTGAGAATTGAATTGAGCTTTTCATTTCAGTTCGCTCTTTTAAAACTCTGCAAAATTCCCTGAATATTTATTATATTAGTGAGCGTTTGAGTGAAATGTTTATGAAATAAATAAAAAAGGTAGTAGTTTTCCTTTAATTTTAATAATATTATATATAACAAATACCAGTATTTCATCTATGACATGCAGATTCTTCAGTTCTAGTACTCGGTGAATCGAAAATATAAATAAAACTAAAGCAAGCTATATGCTTTTGTATAATTTTAAAAATAACTTCCTATTGCCATCCTCTTAGTGCGTGTTAAAGTCGTAGATTCCTCCGTGCGCTTTCACTTGGTGGTTTTTGAAGACTGAATAAAGACAGATAATAAATTTGTTGCTGTACTTAAAGAAATTTAGCAAAGGTTTCTTAATATATTAAATAATAAATAAAGATTAGGCCCACGACAAATTTTCCTTCTCTGCTGTTCGAAGGTCGAAATTAAAATGATAATCAAAAATTACAATAATTAATTTCATTTAATTTGTTTGTTTTTTTAAGAAACGGTTAATCCTAATAAAATACACGGTTATTAACAATTATTTCATTAAGCAACAAGTAAAAACTTCAAATTACATTCAAATTTAAAAAAATCAATTGATAAATTGCTATTTAATAGACATTTAATTCTGTGTTGCATAAAACTATTAAAACTTTACTAAAATATCATATTTTCTACTCTTTTCGATTCCAGTTATCGCAAATTCATTAAAAAAAAAAAAAAAAACAATAAAAACCAGTTATTTTCTTTGCTAACATAACCTTTTTCGAGTTGACCATTAGCTTAACATTATAGATACTTAGGGATACTTGTTTTCATGCATACACAGGCACATATAATATGCTTCTTTAAAAATTCTTGACAGTTTGTTGAAAATGTTGAAAGGACATCAATGTTGAACTCAGTTTTTAACCTTATAATTTTTAAGGTTCATTGTGTACCTGAATTTTACCTGAAAATTTTTTTACGTTTAAAAGAATAACCAACAAAAAAACAGTGATTTCTTCAGTGATACTTTTATAAGTATCAGAGTCAGTTGATACTTTGTTATAGAGAGCAAAGAAATGGTATACGTAAGATAAGCAATGAACCCATCATCACATATCTAATCTTCAAATACGTACCTAAGTAAAATATATGATATACTTTAGATATATATCTATATATATGTAAAATATCAATGGTTAGTACATGTTTAATTCCATCAGAAGAAAATTATCATTTATATCTTCCGGTTTCCGTATATATACATATACAATTTTTAAGATCTAAAAAATCACCCCCTAAACTAAATCTTAACCTTTTCATGTATAGTGTGCTCCACTTAATTTTTTGCTTTTTTGTATATGTATTTTATATAGATAGATATCACCTTCATTTATTATTATATGATTCGTTACGGATATATTTATAATGGAATCACGTTTTGCTTACAAGATATATTATTATGGTAAAAAAAAGAACGAAGCAAAAAAAGACAAGGATATACCGTTATTTTTTTCCCACTTCTTCTTATCCTTGTCGTATGCGTTGTTTTTTCTATATGACGACGTACACTCATTTTCTGTAAAATCGTCGTTATCACGACCAAGAACTAACGTAAAAAAAGTAAAGGAAGAAAAAGGTTAAAATGTTACACCAGAAATTAGGTAAAAAAGAAAATAAGTAAGAAAGAGACAGAAAAAAAAACGAAATGAAAAATGTTAAAATATTACTAACAAAGAAAGAGAAAAAAATTAAACTTATATTTTTTCTCTTCGTCTAATGAAAGGATTCATTTCTGTTCCTTTTCCTTGTTAAAAGAAAAATGCGAAAGACGGAAAAAAAGAAAGAAAGAATAAAAAAAAATATACCGTTATTTATTTTCATGAGTTTGTATTTTGTATGTTTTTCTGTTGTTGTTGTTGTTGTTGCTGTTATTGCTAACTAGAAGTTGGTGATATTTATTCAAAAAGCGTTTAATATTCGTCTTAAATAAACATTGTAAAAAATATGGTAAATTAAACACTAGTATGTAATAATTTCTTTCAGCGATTTTGTACAATAGACTAGACGTTAACTTTGCGTAATTTGTGTATAAGCGTACTGTAGAAATATTAGAAAAACTTTCTAGAGTTACATAAAAAATATGTTATATTACGCAAGTTGACTAGAAAGTGTTATTAATAACATTGTGAATGAACTCAATTAGTAAATGTTATAAAACTAAGTTTAATCGTGGGTTTTACAGAAAGGGGTCGCCTTTTAATTTAATATTGTGAATTGGGTGTAGAAAAAGTTCAAATAAAATTATTTGTAGAGACATCTAGATGGATTCAAAACACTTTAATAAAAATTTACATAATTCTTTCAGCCCAAAAAGATATATAATTCGATGTAAGGAAATACCGTTATAATTACAACTCAGATAAAATAGAAACTTATAGGTTTTACAGAAAGGGTCGCCTTTTAATTTAATATTGTTAATTAGTAATAGAAAAAGTTCAAATAAAGAAAATTGTTGTAGAAAAACCATATCTAGATATATTAAATTACTTTAATTTACATAATTCTTTCAGTAAAATAAGATATATAATTTGATGTAAGGAAATACCGTTATAATTGCACCCGAGACAAAACAACAACTTATTTTGAATTTAAAATAACAATTTTCAATAATAATCTTGTGAATTTTTTGATTTAAAACAAATAGACAACGCTTAATTTGTCTAAAACTTACAAGATATCAACTATTGACATTTAAAATTTAACTGTAACTGTAAAGTCAGTTTATAGAATAAGATTTTTCAACTTAATATACAAAATCTTTAAGAAATTTTTAAGCCGATTGTGATCTTAAAAAAAAAATAATATATTTAATTTTAATTTAAAACGGCAAGACTTACTTTTTTTGTTTTTTAATCTTATTTACTTTTATATTTGTTTTCATTTTATTACTTACTTTTCTTTAGATTTTAATATATTTTGTTTTATTTATTTTTTTTTTAATTTTTCTTATTCAATTTTAAGCCAAAATTATTTTTTATAATTTCACATCCTAAATTCTCGTTTTAGGGGGCCGAATTTTTTTTTTTTTTTTATTAAATTTTATTTGCGTTGAAACGAAGAACAAAGTAAAAAATAATAATTTTCTAAATAATACGACATTCAAATGACAAAATACAGAGACGGCGATGACGACAACAGCGACAATAATGAAAACAACAAAAGAATTAGAAATTGAAAAAAAAAAAACAAAAACAAAATATAAGCAGCACATCATGTAAATCCGGGAATAATTCACTTAAATTTTAAGCAAATAAAACAAAATAACAATAAAAAAAAAAAAAACAAAATTAAGAAATAGAGACGAAATAAGTATGTAAAGAATAAAAGAAAATAATATAAATATATATTTTTTTTGTATTTCACGCGTTCAGCATAACCTTACTTTTGATTTGTCATGCAAAAAACGTTCTAGACGACAATTTCAAAAAATTTAAAAAAAAAAAAGCGAAAAATATTCATCATCCTTCTCGCACCTTTCACCCCTACAGTATTAGTATCACCTATACATAATAAGATTTTTGAATATGACTATAGTGGTTGATGATGTGGTATTTTTTGGCTAAAATGATTATGATGCTGGTTTTTTACACAATTTTGGGTATCCTTCAACGCCACAACCCAACCTATGATGACTTTATAAAATTTTAGTGACATTAGGAACAACACAAACAATAAAAACAACAAAAATAAATTATAATTTAGGGTGTAAGTATATAAAAATATTATTAAAAAAAATTATATAAATCATAACAGTAAAATAAACCGTTTTTAGAAGAAAACAAAAATAAAAGACAAAACTTATAACGGTATAATATTAATATTAGAAAAATAAAACAAATATATATATATATACGAGTATATGTACATATTTAGAACCTGTTTATTTAAAAACGGTAAACCTTATGTATATTTACTTATATAATATTATACTAACTGTGTGATGTAATGAGAGAAAACCTTTTGAAGAAATTTTGAAGAAAATCTGCGGAATCCGAAACTAGGTGTGAGTAAGTGTGAGTAATGTGAGGAAGTGTGAGTAAATGCTAGTAACTGTATCGCGCTGAATTTTCATTTTTTTTTTTTTTGTAAATTAAATTTTATGAGAAAATATTCGATTTGAAAATATATTTTTCATATTTCAGTGTGAATATATACCAATCATCCCATCCCTTCATCCTTATTACAGCTATTTGTTGCTTTATTTTATTATTTTTTTTTTTGTTTTTTTTGTATTTTGTCATGACAGGGGTGAGTTTAATCTAATGAAGAAATATAAATGTAGAAAAGGTTAAAATGTGCAAAAAAGAAAACAAAATGAAAACGAATTTGTAAAATAAAAAAAAAAAAATGTTTTTAAATTGAAATAAAATGAAAAAATATTATGAGTTTTAAATTAAAAAAAAACAAAAAAAAATGAAAAAAATAAATATAAATGGAAATTGAAATATAGAATGAATAATATTTTTTTTCATAACTTTTAATAGATGGAATGAGAGGTTAAAAATCATAAGAAATAAATATATATTAAAACATAAGGCTGATAACGTTTTGAAGCATATGATACCAAATGGATTGGGAACGTAATCCCAAATCATAAAATCCAAATCAAAAAATCCCCAAAACAAAATTCCAAATTGCGAAACTTTATTCGGGTTGGGTACAAAATGCCAAAAGAGCAATTTATTTTCCAAAATACTATTTACTTACTTCCCTATTTCTAAAAAAAAATTTATACTTCCAAAAAAGTAATTCCACAAAAAAAACTTAAAAAAAAAAACAAATTCTGTGTCTATATTTAAACAATCGATCCTAACTTATGTGCATATATTCTGGAAAAAATGTCTAGTCCTCCTTTTGTAACCAACTATAAAATCCCTCTTAAAAATTTTTTCGTGTATATTTCAACAAATGAAAATTTAAAAATAGTTGGGGCTGCTAAAGAAATTTTTAAAATCCTAATTTTGAATCGAACTTTAAATTCCCAACTAATTCAGAATCTCTTGTATACATATGTATAAATATTCTGAAAAAAGCGTGTAATCCAAATTTTGTACCAGACTCTAAAATTCCTCTAATTTAATTTTGGGATTTTGTAATTTAGGATTTTGAAATTTGGAATGTTGTGATTTGAGATTTTGAATTTTGTAATATTGTGATTTGTGATTTTAAGACCATACCAAATAAATAAATTTTTCTATATATTATTATGTACATATATTTAAATAAAAAAATTTAATTTACGATCTAGTGAAATTCTAATTGAATTTTTGTAAAATTTATCATTTTGTTTTTTTTTTTGTTTTAAAAAATTATCCAAGACAGAAACCCTAAGTCAAGAATAAATTTAAAAAATTCTGAATTCGACTTCTGAATGGAATTTAGATTAGGTAAAACATTAATAATGTACAAGATACCTTCTGTACAATTTTGAATATTAAAAATTAAAATAATTTTCAAAAAAGATGATTTAAAAGACAAACTCAATAAAAACAAACTTTAGATTTTACATAAAAATTTTAATATTTATAAGTATATTATTTACTTTACACATTTCAACCAAAGTAATATAATATTGTTTTGTTTTATTATTGTAAATGTCTCCACTTAATCTCCTTAATATCTATAAAACATATATTAGACCAACAATAAAGAATGACGCACATATTTCGGCTGGTGCTCCTCAATAGGCGCTAGGATATCTTAATAAAGTGCAAAAAGCAAAGCTTCGCGTTTTATAAATGATCCCAGTGTTACCTCAACGCTCACACCACTTAGCCATCAGCACACAGAAAAACAATTAGTGCCTCCCCTCAAAATTATCCAACGTGAAACCAGGAGTGCAACGGGTGCTCATGAATTGTTAAGATGGTGTAACATGCCTTATGGAAATTCGATTGTTATTCGCATGTCGATACTGTGGAACCATATTGCGTTCAATGTGTTCCCTAAAGTTGTTAGTTCGCAAAAATTTTCCTCCAAATTTTGCTCATCCCCCATAATAAAAAAATCCCAAACCTCCCCATAATCCCAAAATCCTCATTGATAATGATTCAAAGCATCTATTCGTTAGTTTAAAAAATACTTAAATAAAAAAATTCTCAATTTGTTTATTTGATGAGTGATATTGATTCAATAAAGCCCTGTCCTTTCGTAATTGATTGACCAATTGATCGATCAACGAATTTTGTGTTAAAATACAATATTAAAAGTAAAAATATTCAAAATATAATAATTTTATAATTATTAAAGCTTAATTAATTAATTCTTTTAAAAAAATATCATGAGTAGTACAGATTAGTACTCCTAGTTTATATTGCTTGATACTGATAGTACTTGTACTAATGGTAATTAGTTGTAGTACTAGTTAAGGATTCATTAGTACTGGTAATGTACTGGTGTTACTGGTGAGTACTTGTAGAACTGGTAGTACTGGTAAATAAAGATTGTGCTGATAATTACTGCTAGTACTGGTTAAATATTCATAAGTATTCGTAAGTAAGTAAGGTGAGTACTTGTAGAACTGGTAGTACTGGTAAATAAAGATTGTGCTGATAAGTACTGCTAGTACTGGTAAATACTGATTGTGCTGATAAATAATGGTATAGTACTAGTTAAATATTGATAAGTACTGGTAATTCCAGTACTTGTTAAGTATTGATAAGTACTGTAAATGTGCTGATTGCTACTAGTAGTAAATACTGGTAGTTCTGGTAAGTACTAATAAAGTAATGGTAGCTATCATTAGAACCATTATTCTTACTAGTATTTGAATTTTATTAGTACTTCAGTACTTAAGTTTCACTAAATATTTTTTCCAGTATCAGTAATTGTTCTTGATTTTTACTGGTACTTTAAAAACACCAGCTCCGCCAATGAGATCTTTGTAAAAGATATTTATTTTCAGTTCATTATTGATGAGCTTATTTTTAAACATGATTACTAATACTTAACTTTTCATTACTTTAATTCTAGTTACAATGATATTAAAATTATGTAATTTTTATATACAATTTAAGTATTTGTTACTTAGTTATTTTAATGAGGTTAGATACAAAAAAAAAATGTAAATAAGCAAAAAAAGTAAAGTAAAGAAAATTCTGGAAAACTTTAAAGTAACTTAATAAGTTTTCTAATTAATTTTGTTAAAGAACAAAGTATTATAAAATATACAAGTTTTAATATTTAAGGAAAAGAAAAGCATAACAACTAAAAAAAAATATTTTAATAACAACAAAACTTTTATAAAATGCATTAGAATGAAGCAAATAAGCCACTTTGAAGATAGGATTTTTGTTACAAATTAAGATGTATATAATTAAGATTTTGTTGTTGTTGCTGTTGTTGGGATTTTAAATTTTTTTTTAAGGTTTATTTTAAATTTAAAGTAAATAATAAAAGATAAATCTTCAAGAATCAGAACTTTGAAAAGTTACTTAAGATGTTTTTGTTTAATTTAATTTTTTAAAAGAAAAATGCTTGTCTATTTATCGCAAGTTTGTTTGATAATTAATTATTTACTAATATAAATATAGCCAGATTAGAATTTATTTTGAATAATAATTGAGCGGAAAATTTAAAATCAATGATTTGATTAAGACTTTGAAAAATTAAGGAAGATTAAAGATTGAAGTTAAATTACAATGATTGTTAATTAAATAGTAGTAAGCAATACATTTACAATTTATGTTTGAAATAGTTCAAAAACAACTTATATTCTTCAAGTGAAGGTAGAAATGGCACAAAATCATCCTGTAAATATTTCTGGTAGTTAATTGTCCGCCGCTTCTGTTATGATAATTTGCTACGGCTCACTCCTGCCACCAGTTGAGTTAAAACATTGTATGGAATTAACGCTTTCCTTTGAAAAAAATTTTACTGCATTAATTTAATTACAATTGCATTTTTTAAAATGCTCATAATAATAATCAATTGAGTTTAAAACAACACAAACATTAACTCGTTCTTGCATCGTCTTTTGTTCAACTTAATTTTTCATATTTTCTATTAATAAGTCTAATGCCACGAACACGTAGACAAGGAGCGCCACATAAGTTTATTACCTTGCACCACTTGTCATCAAAGATCGTTCGCTCGCTTCTGGGTGTCAGTGGTCGTCTAAAAGATTCAAAACTATACTTTTTCATATACGTTGTTTTATTTTCCAGCAAACGATTTATTTAACGTTTCTTAGTAGTCCTTTTTTTCAATTATAGGTTAAAACCCAAGTTAAACTCCACCTCATCATATTTTATTACAAAATTAAATATTCAAAAAATGTTTTATTAACAGAAAATAAGGGCATATAGAATAGGATTGTCCAAATAATTTATCTAAATGCTTCCTTCTTTTATTAAAAAAAAAAAAAATAAAATTTAAATATAATTCAATAATTTGATTTTTTTTTTAAGGTAAATAAATACAAAATATTTATTTCATTTGTTTACGTATCCACCTTTACTTTCTTTTACTTTTATAATCCCTTTGTATGTATATGTGATTAGAAATATGGTCAAGAACTCTGCAAAAGGAAAAATTATATATACAGTGCAATTATATATACATATTTTTATATATATAATAAAAATATAGATTATAAGAGTTCAGTAACACCTACTCATAAATCAATGCCGCCTACATTACAATAAAAAATACATTTAAAATATATATAAAATACATTATTATACACAAACATATATATAAATATAATATACATATTTTTATTTGTAACAAATTTAGGTCAGTTGTTTAGTTTTGGTTTCAAATAATTTTTAACACGCACTGTAAGCATTACCTATTAACCTTTAAACGCATTATACACGAACACGCCCGCAACCACAATTTTAAATAAAAGTATAAAAATTTTATTTTTGAAAATTGAAATGAAAAGAAAAGGACGTTAATCGAATGGCTATTTAAATTCAAATTTTATTTTTGTATAATGAATAGTTATAGGAGTAGGGAACAACAAATGAAAAAAAAAACAAAAAAAATAGAAAATGAATAGTCAAAAAAAAACAAGTAATGAAAAAAACCAAGGGTTTTTAAAAAAACACATTTTCAAAATATTATAGTGTTTCATACTGAGTATTTTATCGGAATATAATGTTGAAGCTTCAATATTAACGTTTAATTTAGGAAATATATACGTTGGTGACTAAGTTACTACTTACTAATAGAAACAATACATTTTTTAATTTTTAAGCCCTATTAGCTCCTCTATGGAGAAGGTTGCCAAATTTCTCAAGGATATAATCCTCACTACTCCCCTTCCCCCAAACTTTTTTAGGTTCTAAGAATTAAATTGTGAATTCCACCAAAATTTGGAATTTTACTTAGAATTTTACTATTTAAGCAAAATCGGTTAAAACCGAGAAACACTTTCTTTAATTTAAAGAACCGCTTTTAAATTTAAGAAAATCTTTTAACATATGTTAAAGTATAATGTTGGACCTTAAAATTTTGTATATTAAGGAAAAAATATTTAAACAGGTGTTTAAAAATAGAAAAATTTCAGTTTTCGAGCCCTTATAGCTCCTAAAAAATTTTGATAACCGACTCCTACAAATTTCCGAGTATCTAACTTCTCCCAAAATTTCAAGACGCTAGCTTGAACCGTTCAAAAGATACGTCTGGCCAAAAATTTTGCACAAATTGAGTTTTGCGTAATCTTATATTTTAGTACCGTATGACAACTGTAAACATTTGCCTTTTAAAAATTTATAAAGTTTATAAAACCGCCTAACATTTGCCGTATATCATTTGAAAATACATTCAGCAGAACTCTTGTTATGACAATTTAAATATAGGGCTTTTTCCAACTTTGGGGGGCTGTAGCCCCATAACAGGTGGGGCTACAGAAAAAAATTCTTCTAACGAAATTATTTTTTTTGCAATACCTACCCATGGTTATAATTTCTTTATTCTATTTCAAACGGTGTAAAAGTTTTTGTAAACATACGGACGGACGGACGGACGGACGGACAGAGTGAAGCTATATAGGCAGATTTTTACAAAATTTTTTGAAAATGTGCTAAAAAACGATAAGTTCATTTTAACCCTATAACTGTACATTAAAAATTAAACGTGAATTTCAATTTATTTGAAAATACAGAAAACGATTAATTAAAATACAAAATTCTTTAAATTGTTTTTTAAATGAAAATTTTATATTAAATTGTCACTTTAAGTTTTAATTTAATTGTCCCCCAAGTTTTAATTTAATTCAACGAATTTAAGTATTGATTTTTGTTTAAATAGATTTAATTTGTTAATTTTTAATTAAATTTTTACTTTCAATTTTTTTAAAGCAATGCCAAAAAGAACTTAACTGTTGAATGTTGAAATTGTATTTAAGTATTTAATTTTTTTTTTTTAAATTTTTGTTATTTTTTTGTATTTTTATTCGTTTATTTTATTTTTAGTGTTAATGAATAATGAACTGTGAATAACGGTTAAATTATAAATGGTATTCGATATTGAAAGGTAACGAAGAATGGATAAGGCAGTAAATTTAATAGGAAACGAGGAAGAGTGTAGTAGAGTAGACTGTGTCAACTCTGGGATACCCGTATGACCGTTATTTGGACATTATATCATTATTATTATAAACATTAATTACTTTTGGCAAAATTTCAAATATACCAGTTTTATTAGGTGTAGTGTAATGCTCATATACAAGAAGGAGTTGTATGGCAGCTACTCGAACCCTCTGCAGTAGACCAACCAAATTTTGCAGTAACTTTGGCCATTACACTAAACTATTTTTGTCAAAATTTCAGATCCCCAGCTTTAATAGGTATAGAGTAATGTTCATATAAAATAAGAAGTTTTATGGCAGCTACTCGAACCCTTTGCAGTAGACCAACCAAATTTTGCAGTAACTTTGGCCATTACACTAAACTCTTTTTGGCAAAATTTCAGACCCCCAGCTTCAATAGGTATAGAGTAATGCTCATATAAAACCGGAAGTTGTATGGCAGCTACTCGAACTCACTGCAACTGACCAACCAAATTTTTGCAGAAACTTTGGCTATAAAACTAAACTTCTTTTGCCAAAATTTCAGACACGTAGCTGTAATAGGTACAGAGAAATACTCATGTAAAAAAAGAAGTTGTATGGCAGCCACCCGAACCCATAGACCAAAATGGCTGGATTTAAATAGCGATAACGGCTATTTCAAAAAAACCAATTTGCGAAAATTTCAAGATCCTAGCTCCTTTAGTTTTTGAGTTATCGTGCGGACAGACGGACGGACGGACATGCATAGCTAAATCGATTTATTTTTCGATTCTAATCCGATTCATACACTTGAGTCTATATCTACCCCCCCTCTCTTCCCCGCCTCACAAACGTAATGGCAAATTTATTATACCCTTTTGACTATATAGTCATACGAGTATAAAAACCAGTTTTCTACAGGAAGAATGGGTGCTATTCTTTAAAATAAGAGTTTTTTAAAATTGGTCAATATGTATATATTTACTCTTTATATAATAATATTATATATATAAACAATCGCTCATATTTATATTTCCTAAAAAATAACATTTTAAAATATACATACAATGCACACAGCAACGCAAACGGCAGTTAACACGCAACCTTTGCCTGTTACAAATTTTCTTAAAAATAAAATTTAAAAAATAAATATACGCGATACATGATGTATAAAATAAGGCCATGTTAAATATAATAATTCATGTTGATTCATATGATAAAAATGCATTATATCAAGATATCTTATCTAAATAGAATAAGTCTCCACTAATACAGTCAAAACCTGGAACATCTTTTATTTTTCTCAAAAATATTTCATATTAAAAAAGTTTATATAAAATTGTCCCTCTTCCTTCTTTATCTTCACTCTAAGCTTTAATATCTAACTTTCACAGTTTTTATACAAAATTTTAAATTCGAAAAATACTGATATTTTTCATTGTTTTAATAAAATAACAGTTATAACAAGTCGTTTATAACTCGACTGTGTTTAATTGACAGTATACGTCATAATATTTGACATATACGTTATAATATTTGAGGCAACTTGGATTATAATTTGAACAACTTCAATCCATTTATTGTAATGAATTTGTAGCACATCTTTGTACGGAAACCTGTAGTTTAACAGATACCTTGGGTACAACCTCACTTTTGAATATTTAACAAGTTAAAAAAAAAGAAATGTAATTTTCATTTGCACCTAATAATTTATAATAAATATTTAATATTTCGATTAACTATTTTCCAATTGTAAACAAATTTTATAAATTTGATTAAAACAATCGAAAAGTAGATATAAATTGATATTTGTGATTAATCTTCTAAAAAACGATTGTCTATAAAAACAGTATATATATCTTCAAAATTTTTTTTTTTTAATTTTTTAGATAAGAAGATTAAATTTCCAAAAAATTTTAATATAAATTCGGATCTAAATATGATTAATTATTATAATTTTGTCATTTCAACTGATAATTTTGTATGTTTTTCAAGGTCTTTTGTCTCAAATTTTTCCTAGATTTGTTTATAAATGTCTGAAAAATAAATTTATATTACATTTAGTATATATATATACATATATATAATATATATATTTATAGTATATAAACTTAATTCAGACAATAATAATAAAAAGTACAATTCATTTCACAGTGTTGAATTCTTTATAATTTTCACCAAATTGTTGCCTGTATCCTAACCTGTATACATAATCCATAATTTCCAATAATTATTCGCAAAAGTTTCTATTTTTAATATCTATCCAGTTTTCAAATGGGCTGAGAATTCTCTCATCAAATGAAAGTCTATTAAATTTTTTAAGCTAATAGTTTCAAGTTTTCAATACATTGTATATTTATATAAAATACATGTATGCAACATATGTTTTGATATGCGGGACGGCTTGTGCCATCCTAAAACTAACACATTGCGGCCGGTTGTGCACCTACTTTCAATACTTTATATCAATTTCTAAGTATAATATTATTTATTTTGCTTAAATTATTATATTTTTGTATATTTTAATTATATTTGGTCACTATGGAGATTTGTAAGGAAAAATTATATATTTATAAAAATTATGTTTTCCTCATCTTGTTTTTTAATTAAACAAATTCATGACCCGTACGGGAATCAAACCCGCACCTCCTCGGTCAGTTAGCCAAACGCTTATTCACAAACCTACCGAGGCCCCTACTCAAAAGATGTTAATATAAAATAATTCAGATCGAACACTTTGTACAATTACAAAATAAAACGTTTTTGTAAAAAAAATCTTTCAATTATCTAATCATCAATATTTTACAATTATCATATTATGATCTCTCAATAATTCTTTTAAAATATATGTAAATATCTGAAGCTTCGGTTTCTATTTAAATTATTGTACAAATTTAAATTTATGAATTTCACTTTAAATTACAGGGCATATAACAAAAGACAATTTTGCGAAAATGTCAAAGTCACATAATCTAGACGAAATACAAAACAATGACATATTTTAAAATATGTATGTGTATATTTTCCTACACTAAAATAAGTTCAGGTAAAAATAAAATTAAAAAAACTTGTAAGAACTTAAAGTAATACTTGTGTATAACAAAGATACACAGTTAAATAAAATCAAGTAGGTACAAAATTCCTTTTAAAAATTTCAAAGTTCACGGTGAAAAATATTTAAAAAACAAATTGAAGCAGGCAGAAATGTTAAACATAATTTATAAAATGTCTCTTGTATTGAAAAGAAAAAAATCATTTAACATATTTTTAAATACTTTTGTTTAAAAGTACTTTCTTTGGATGTATCTATAAATAATGTTATATATTTTTACGATACATGTTTGCATTATTACATAAGACAACAATCAATGAAGATGTATTTGAAGTACTGAATTTCAACCCATTTTTTTACTAAGAAATTCAATTGGCGGAATGTTCTTATACGAAATTTAAATTTTTTTTAGTTATTACTTATTTAATATTACAAATTACATAGGAACTATGTATATATTTAAAATATTTATTTATTTATTAATATTACATATTAAAAATGATAATGCATTATTTTGATAATATCAGTAACGGAGTTTCGAACTATGTTTAACGCCTCTCCTTTTGTATACTTAAATGTTTACATTCTTAGTTCATAACACAAAGGAAACTTATTAAGAAACTGCTCTTAAAGGTTTGGAGACTTTCTCCGTTTTTTTATAATTTGAATAAAAAAAAAATTGCATACTTTTAGGGCGATTACCAAATTCTTCTTAAATAAATATAAAAGCTAATGTAATGAATGCTTCAATTAAATTTTTTTACGAACCATGTCTACGAACTTGTTATTCAGAATTAAGAACTTATTCTCAGAAAATCTGTTGGTTTAACATTTAGGTGGCAACACTAATTATTTCTACTACCCATATATTGAATGTAAACCATAATGTCAACACTGTTATCAAATTGAAGAAGAAGTAAAGTTAGTATTGGTTTTGAAAAGGTTATAAGTTTGAAGCTCTGTACTCTGAAAATAAAAGCTTTGTTCTAATTTAAAATTAAATTTGTATTATTTAAATATTATTTAATAGAAGAATATATTCTAAAGGGACAAGACTAATCTTTACTGACTATTACCAAATATTATGTTTATCTTTAAGTTGTTCTTCTTATAGGCCATATCTTAGAAAGTGGCTTAATACTAAATAGTAAGATAAAACGGTCTTAATATTAAAATACTAAACACTTCTCTAAAAGAATTAATTTTAAATTTTTTAAATTAAGATAATTGTCCTTACAGGAAATCTTCAAATTCTAAACATAAGATACGTTTGTAATACAAAAAAACATTTAAATTTAATTCACTGATTTAAAAATCCCATTTACTATTTTTCCCTTATTACCTTTCCAATATTTTCTTAAGTATTTTATATTACATTATGTCTTAATATTTTATTTTATAACCTTGTACATTTTACAACCTTGTAAATTTTACAAAATAAATGCTGTCAAATACAGGTCTATTATCTTATTATATCAACATTATCATTAAGTCTAGATACCATTTTATACTATACAGATACTAAATTTTAAATCATATTTTATTCAAAGAAATAACATTTAGATACAAAATTTTTCTATAATCGAAAACTTGTGTGGGGGTTGGAAAATTTATTTAAACGTCAAAATTGTCCTTGTAAAAATTGTTAAAGTATATAATTTAACACGTGCTTTAATTTCAGATTTAAGTTTTTCGTGTTTCAATTTTTGTTTTTCTTCCTTAAGGATAACAAAAAACAGGATAAAAACAACAACAACAACAAGAACAAAAACAAAATATAATTTAATTTATGTTGATTTTCACAGCTTTTTATTTTCAATGTTAAAAAAATTTTTGACTCCATGTTATTTTCTATTATTATCAAACTATATTATATTAATTTAAAAGTTGTATTTTATTTTTTTAAAATCCTCCATTTTGTTTTCTGATAAAAAGAAAACTGGAAAAAATATATAATTTTATTTTATTAAATCCACTTTGATTTAAATATAACCTCATAAAATTTAATATGTTACAAATACCATAAAAATGGAGGTATAATAAGTATTTAGTTTGTAGGACTCAATTCCAATAATTTCCAAAACTTAGAGATCCTTAAAAATTTGGGATTTTTTTCAAGATTTCGTTTTTAAAGTGCCTTTAAAAGTTTTGTGTCTTTATAGTTTCTAAGTGTATTTCAGTAAAGTGCCATAGATCCAAATTACAAAATCACAAAACTTGAAATAGAAAACCAGTTCTAGAAATTTGAGAACTTATGTAGGTATAAGTCTGACCAATGGTGTAGTGGTAAAGACGCCGCCTTTCATGTGAAAAAACTCGGGTTCAAACCCCGATCAAATAATATCTAATAAAAAATTATCGTAAAATTGTAAAATTATTTCGTAATAGTTTATATCGTAATATAAAATAAGATTTAATAAGAAATATATAAATCACTCTTGTATAAGATAATAAGATTATTGTATTCACAATCTACAGCCGAGTAAAAAGCAGCTTAGTGAATTTAACGATTAAAGAAACTGGAGCCTAGTCTAACTAGACATGGTTAATACCCTATACTCCAAAAAAGGAAGGAGTGGCAATATTTTTTAGTTGTGAATGCCAGCGTATCGTTTCCGGATCGAATGTATCGTTTTACTAGAAAATTTTTTGAAATTTTGGTAATTTTGCGATTTAGTATTATGAAAATTGAGAGTTTCTATTCGGGACTCAGTATATTTTCAATATCGTGTCGATCCATAAAATCTTCACAGTCTCTTTGTTTAAACCGGCCTCTTTGAAGAAGTAAATATTTCATATTCATTATATGATGGTGTTATAAATACACAATAGATGTTGAATATTTTTTCAACAAACGTTAAATTTTTATTATTTTCAATCAATACCTATTCGGTACCTTTTCGGAAAAAAGAATGAAAAGTTTCCGAAAATTACAACCAAAAAAAAAAAAAAAACTTTTTGCTGAACTTATTTTAGTTATTTATTTATTTTTTTTATGAACTTGTAATAGAAATATTGAAAATTAAAAAGTAAAATAGAATTAAAAATAAAAAATAATTTCCTTCTTTTAATAATTAAACTTTCATAAAAAAATTTTGTTTTTTTATTTTAATTTCTAAGTTACAATTTAATTATAAATTAGTTGTTGTTTTTTGTTTTAACTCAAACTTATGAACTCAAATACAAAAATTTATTAAAAAATATTGTAACATGAAAATGAAGAATGGGCAATCTATAACTACCCTTTAATTTAATAGGGTCATTATTTTTAATTTACTCAAAATTTTTCTCAAAATGAGTATTAATACAGAATTCCGTTTGATTACTTTGGTGGGGAATATTCAACTAAAGCATGGAAGGGAAGTATTTTAGAAATGTTACTGAAAAAATTAATTAGAAAAAGTGTAGGCTGTCATGTCTGTTAATCAATTGTATATTAAGAAAATTTTTTAGGTAGTTACTGCTCTTCAAAATTTGAATCCTTCAAGGCGTAAAAATTTTTTTTAAATAAATATTAATTACCAGGTTAATTCTTTTATTTTAATACAGTATGAGAGGTATGTCAAATGTCAAACTCAGAGTGTGTAGTGGTTCTTCATTTGATGATATTCCAATTTGGTATGCTTGATTTGTTTAGAATAATTGCGCCGGATCGCTTTTCAAATATGAAGACTAGATAAAATGAACATTAGTATAAATCTAGGTTTTCAGTAAACTACCTAAACTTAAAAAAATCTTCTAGGTTATACAGGGATTATTTCTTTCAAAAAGTTACCGAAATTGATTTGAAAACCGTTAGGAATGGTCTTCTCTCCAGAAAATTTTTAAAATGTTCAAAATTTGCATTCAACTCCGTTTTGTGGACCTTTGGGTTCGGACATCCTTTGTATACCAAATTAAATAAAGAACTGAAGAAACTTTCAAATTAAATGGGGATGAATTGAATGGGATCTAAATTTCTTATCACCTTCGTATTAATGACTTTTGGGTTCGAACAGCCTTTATATGCCATTATAAATAAAAAAATGAAGAAACTTTCAAATTAAATGCGATCCGATGAAAAAAACTTTTATAAGTTGTATAGTATGAAAAATTATACAGTCAGTATAACACCAACACATATCAAATAATTCAACCCTTTGAGGATTGCCCGTAAGTTATCAACATTCAAAATTTTTTAATAATTTTATAATTTCTTATAATCAAAACGGTATTCTTTTGAATGCTGACATAGCACTTTTACTTTTACTTTTTTTTTTGTATTTTCTTTATAAGTATTGAAATCGTTATCGTTACCTTTGAATAACTGTTTTTCAATCATATTTTTTCAATCTTCGGGAAATCCAAATAACATTGAATTTCCTTAAAGTTTTTCTTTTCGTTTTTTTTATTTGCTGTTTTCAGTTTTTCCCGGAAATAACGAGCTGAATATTTTTCTTGAAAATAAAAATGAAGAAAAATAATATATTGTTTTTGCTAATGTAGCAAAATTTTTTTTTTATTTTTATTTTTTTTTGAAAATTTTTGAAAAAAAAAAAATTTATGAAAATTTTCGTTCAATTAAATTATTTTATAATATACTTTGAAGTTTTTTTTATAAATTGAATTAAGTACAGTGATGTTCATTTTGTTGTAAAAGAAACTGTCAAAAGAATATTGTGAAAGTTAACAAAGCAAAACCCGTTATATTTAGAAGAGGTAATTTTGATCTTCAAATAGGTCTTCAATTTGCCTCAGAAAAAGAAATCGTAAACTGAATTAGAACACACCTAATTGTTTCAAAAATGTACTCCTCCTATAGACGATACACTTTTAGCATCCGATTCTCGAAATTTTCTATAGTATCATTCCGAAAAAAGTCGGTTTACCTGAAAGCCGGGAATGTTCGGGTAGGAAGTGATTAAGTGGATTTTTTTTAAGTAAATGGTCTTATAATTATGTGCACAGTTTTCCTTCTTTCCATTGTCTACTTATATGAATACTAATATTTTAGAAATTTGTTTTAAGAAACAAGTTGCTCTCTGTCTGCGCTCCAGGAGCTTTAGGCTTTGGCCTCGAATAAGCGGGTGAATGGTTTTTCTACATCCTGATGACTGAATGCTGTCTTGACACTAACTAGTGGACTAATTAAATGTACTGCTGTAGATCATTACATAGATACTTACGAATAGATAAATTTGTGTCTGGGAGCTAAGCTTCTACTTTCCAAAATATAGGGATTTAAAGGAAATTTTTAAAAGTGTTTTTAGTTTTTAGAATTTACCATTTTACATACACTTTTAGATCACATATGAAAATTCTGTAAAAATGCATAGGAAAGCTTGGTCTTCTTTAAAACGAGTATCTATTAATTTTTATATCTTCGATGGTTTCAAATCAGTGGACTTCTAAAGTTAAGACTTCTGAAGTAAAGGGAAGTATTGCAAATTAATTCTGGAAATTCTGAGATTAGAAATATTGTAATATCTGGAAATTCTTTTATATAACAACATAGCGTAAGTGTGATTTTTTCAAAATACTGTTAAAATTTCAATATTATTTTAAAATTTTTGAAGCTTGCAGTTTGGACACTGTAAAATATAAAAAATTCAGTATGCACTTGTTTAAAAAAGGATTTCTTAAGCTTTTGGATAAATTTTGCAACAAGTAATCTAGATAAAGAGTTAAGATTAACATGAACATGTGTTGTATTTATGCAGTGGTATATAGCAAAATTGGATAACTGCTGCCCAAGATCGCGTGAACTGGAAGAGGATGATTCAGGAGGCCAAGGTTCGACAACGGACTGTAGCGCCATAGAAGAAGAAGATATAGCAGTTCACTTAATTAGGGAACACCCTGTGAATTATTTTTTTAATAATTGAAAATCGAAAAAGAAAATATTAAACTAATTTACTGACGAGTTCATCAAATTTAAATTAAAAAAAAAAACAAAAAAACAAAATAAAAAATAATAATAATAATAAAAAGCAACACTTTTCCATTTTCCTTTTTTATTTCTTTTTCGCGTAACATTATTTTTGCTTTTTTTTAATGTATACGTTAACAAAATTTTCCTTTTAATGGAAATTTTTTAATTTAATTTTTTTTTTTTTTTTTTTATTATTTTTTGTTTATTTGTTCGTAGTTTTCCTGTTAATTTTATTCAAGTGTAACAAATTAAAAAGTTCGAGGTACATTGTTAGAATTATTAAAATATATATCTATCTATATATATATATAGATGTATGAATCTTTTTATTATATCTTTTATTATGTACCTATAGCAAATAAACCAGTATAGATACGGGTGTAGGTGGGTGTAGGAGAAGGTACAAGAGCACGAGAATATGAGTTCTCAATTGAAATAAAATTTATAATGAACAAAAAAATCATTATAATTTTTCTAAAAATATTCTAAATTATTTTAATTTAACAGAAAATTTTTCGAGTTTTTTATTTTTTTCAATATTAATTTTTCCTAAAATTTATCCATTAGTTTGGAAAATCAAATTAATATTAAAAAAAACAACATTTGAACAAAATTAATTTTAAAATAAACAAATGGAAAAAAAAAACCCGATTTAAATCATTAAAATTAAATAGGAGGAAAATTATAACGAATGAATTGTAAAGCAAATTAAATTTCATTTTCAATTGATTTCAAATGAAAAGTATCTATGTAGGGATAATGATTACAGTACAGCTGACATAGATTATCCCACGATTAAATTAAATAAATTGAGGGCGGAAAATATATGCACGCTGTATTTTTACAACTAGGATTGTAAGACTTTAAAACTAATGAATCTTTCAAATTTAATTTTCAAAAGTAGGCGTCTGTGTAACACAATCCAAACATTGGACGCATCCATATTAATTGTCATTTTGACAGTTGAAGAGATGTCATTTATAAAAATGGAGTTGTATATATAACAACAACGGGTTGAAATTATTGAAGTATTTTATGAAAATGGTCGTTCTGTAAGAACTGTATTTCGCAAATACAAGCGTAGTTTAATAACATAATTACAACATACAATTCTTATAAATGGATGGTCAGATTTCTAATGTTTAGAATTCACTAAGTGACAGATTGAAAAATAAACCCATTAACTTAGGCAAGTTAATATAAAGTATATAAATAAAATAAAAGGCGTTTATCAGGTTAAAAGTATTGAGTACCAAAGTATTTTAAATAATAATACGATTTTTATTAATATGACAGATCTATTTAATGGGTTTTACGTTTTTTCTCGTTTTGAGAGTTGACAGTTGTACTCGCATTGTCTGGAAATCATCTATTCTTCGTACAATAATTTAAAATATCTGTAATTCTTGAGCAGATAGCATGTTTAAATTTACTAGAATATTTAATAATTAGAACTAAAATTATTTAAATTTTATAAAAATAAAACTTACATTCTTTTGTAAATAATTTGAAGAATGTAATCAACTCACCTGTAATAAAAAAGAGAAAAAAATTAAATTAATATTTTATCTTTATTAAAATAGTTCTGATATTTTATAATCATTTGAAATATTAAATTAAACAATTAATTTGATCTGTAGTAAATTTAAAAATTTTTCAGTTCTTTTGATTAAGCCTAGGGTTATCGTAAATTCATTTCAAAGATTTTGGTTTCAAACTCCAACCAGGTCATATTCCAAAAAGGATTCCTATCATAATAGTTAGTGTATTGTAATATAAAATATATGAATGTGGCTAATCACTTTACTTCATATAGATTATCAGATCTCTGATTCAAAATCTGGTCACATCATATCTAATAAAAAAATCAACTTTTATAATTAATATCATAATATAAATTGTATATACGTTCCCCACCTGAAAAGTTAAGGCCAATTTACTGCTTATAACATTGTATAAGGTATAGAGGGTTATAGTCAAAAAAAAATAAATTAATATTATAATTAACATGTGTGTATGAACTCTCTAGTCGGACCTAAATTTCCGAACTTTTTTAGATCATTTTGTCGAACGAAAATTAAGGTTTTAAGTGCAATTGGCAGAAGAGAAATTAGTAAAGAATAAAATATTGAAGAAAGTACAAGTTTTCTCAAAACCTTCTGCATACTAATGGAAATATGGAAAGATTCTTCGTACTTATGGGAAACATTCCTCGTACTAATGGGAAACATTATTCATACGTTGTACTTGAATTGCACAATACTATTTAGTTTTTAAAAGTTAAATATTGTGGTAATACATAAAGTAAATACAAAAATCAGTTTATTTTTTTTTTATTAAATGTAACAATCATTTACAGTTTATTCTTTTATTATTTCCATTATATAAATTCCTTTTTAATTTATATAACACCTATCAACATTTCAAAAAATATTTTACAATACCTTACATTATTTTGATTCTTTAGTTTTACTTAATAGCTTTTATTTATACTTTTGATATTTCAAAGGATTATCAAAATCATAAACTAAAATATATATACAATATATATATATTGATTACCAATTACCGAGATATATTTGAAATTTTGGTATGATATTCCCAGAAATAATTTATTTTATTTCACTTTTCTATAGTTTACTAGTATATTTTAGTTCGATTTTTCTTTTTTTATTATTATTATGTTTTGCTATCCTAGAATTTTCTTTTTTATTATGTACAATTTTTCATGATTTCTAACTTATTATCGGAATTTTATTTTTTTTTACTATTGTTTTTGACAGCTTAGTTTTAGTATTATTTCTCTAATATTAAAATATATGTACAGTTAGTATATATATATATAAATATTCGGACCCAAAACGGAAAATATAAATTGTATCCCATTATTATTAGCTGTATGTGTAATCAGAATAAAATACCAGAAAAAAAAAATATGAAAAAACTTTTGATACAAGGGTATTAATCTCGATAATATAAAATAATCTATCTACAATTTTCTACTTATTTTGCTTGTGTTGGATTGGATGATTATAGTTTTATACACAGCATAAAGTCCCCAGGTACATACAGAAAAGTATAAGCCAATAGCAAAAAAATAAAAAAAAATTATAACGGTAATGAAAAATCAAGTGAAAGTTTGAATAATCCGTGAAAATCCTTTACAAATATCAACCATTTGAGAGTAATGAGAGAAAATAAAAAATATTGGGAGAAAAGATACATGAAATATAAAAGATATATATGTATATTATTTTGTATATATATATATTTTTTATATGTATATAAATTATATACGATTCGATTTAATTTGTTCAACTTTATCCTGGAAAAATAAAAAAAAATAAAAAAAAACAGAAGCAATTGGAAAACTTTTCCTTTACTTAATATTTATGATTTTTCTAAGATTTGTTTTAATGATATTATATGTAGGTATGTGTGCAGTGTGTAGTGTATGTATACTTTGTCCTTTGCAAACACATTAAATATAATATTTCATATGGGAAATATTATTAGTATTACAATTTAAGATAAAAACAACAACAAAAATAAGTAATAGAAAAAAATCATCAAAGGTTTTTAAAAAAAGCACATTTCCTAAATTGAACAATGTACCATGTAAAGTTCTTACTAATTAAGAAAAACCTGTTATAATGTTGAAATTTAAAAGTTTTGTATATTTCTTCAAAAAATTTGAAACTGGTATTCAAGTTATACAGGTGTTTAAAAATTATAAATTTTGAATTTGTGACCTCTTATAGTGTATCTACAATGAACGCTTTCGTTTCGCTCTCTACATGTAGCTATCTGTCAAACTAAGTTAAAAGTATTGAATTATATGAAAGTGTCTACAATAGACGAAGCCTTGACGCAGCCCTGACGCAAACATTAAATTAGTTGTTCAACTCTAAAATTTTTCGCTTCTCTATGTAAATATTCAAATGTCAAACAATTGAACTAAAATAATAAAATTTTTAATTTAATTCATGAAATTTGTGAACTAAATAATGTCAAAAAACGCTGTCATGTACATTTCATTGTGGACATTCCTTTGTTGACCATGTAATGAGAACAAAACTAGAGTGAAATGAGAGCGTCATTATAGATAGGCTATTAAAGTTTCGGAACGGCGTATTGACACCCAATTATATTTTTTTATGACACCTAATTATGACACATCCTTATTTCAGATCTGAGACCTTTCAAAATTCAAGTTTTAAAAATTAAAATATTTTGAAGATAATATATGGTTTGGAAATTATTTTTGACATAACGGTAAATTTATAAACTGTATGGCAAAACTTCAAAGTTAGTATACCATAAATTTATAGAGCTTATAAAAGTATGTGTCGTTTGACATTTCCAGATTAAATTTACATTATAGAACTTGTGTTATAACAATTTAAATATAGGGTTTTTCCAAATTTTGATTTAGTGCAGCTCCGGAATCTGGGAGGTTGAGGTTATTCCTTAAAATTCACTTATTTACCGTAACCTTATCTTAAAATTAAATTTTGTAGAAGTTCTTTATACATCCCGATGGACAGACAAACAGAATGAAACTATAAAATCACATTATTTCGAAATCTTTTGGAAAAAATCGGTTAATAAAGTTAGTAAACTGTTCCTGAATAATGACAAACCACATGTAACGTGTATTAAAATAATGAGAAAGTGTCAAAAAATGAATAGTTGAAAACAATTTCTATATAATATATTTATATTATATTATATATCTAATCATATAATATATTACATACAGTTAATTCGAACTAAATCTTAAATTATATATTAGATATATATTAAAGTAAATAATAATAATATCATCAAATTTGTCACATGATTAGGATAAATATTATATTTCTTTATTTATCTAGAATTAAAAAATAATAATAATATATTAAATATATATATATATATATATATTTATATATATATTGTTTGTATTCATTTTTGGTTTCTGGGTATAAATATTGACACCCATTAAATGAAAATATCAAAATGGCACAAAACTTATCAAAAACAAAAAACCTAATAAAAGTATTAAGGCGAATGTATATATAATGAATACATTGTATCTATAGATAAAGTTCACTAATATTAAATAAAAAAAAAATTAATATTTTACTGGGTGATTTGAAATAGAAAATATATACCTAATGAGTTATCAGATGATGTGTTTATAAGTTTTATAATAATTAGTTGGAAAGTTTCTAATTTTTTTTTTTGGAATATTCATGAGAATTTTTTTATTAGTTTTATTGTTGTTATTTGGAATTAAGAATATTGAGTTGATTTATTGAAATATGGTACAGGGTGAGTAGGTTGATAGTTACTACAGTTAAACGAATATAATATAATTATAATAAATATAATATAAAGTAATTGTTTAATTATTTGCTATTAAATTTAAGGAGTAAAAGAAGATATATTGCTAATACTTTTCAATATATTTAAGCCTTTGAATCCCAGGAAACTATTAAATGCACTTAAGTTATAATTGTTTTAAATTATGTCAATATTATTGTATTTGACAGTAGTTTGATAAACTAAACTAACTGTTCTGAATAATCACTTTCTGTTTCATTAGTAAAAGATCCTTAGTTGTCAAAATAAATACCAAAGTATGTTGCTTTTGTAAATTCTAATGGATAGGTATTACAGTTGTTAAATAAAAAGTGTGATACATTTAAGTAAAAGTCAATAAACAACATATAACATTAGAGGTGGTTAGTAAAATTTAATTCCGCGATACTTACAAAAAAATTACACTCAAAACTTTCTTTTGAAAATAAAAATGTCACAAGAGTATTTTAGGGTGGGATATACTTCTAATATAAAAATATGCTCTTTAACCCTTTCATGTCGGAATTTTTCCTGAATGTTTAAAAAAGTAGAACCTTACCTATTTCTTTTAAGTGCTTCTAAGAAGTGATTAGAAAAAATTTTCGAATTGATATTTGAGATAAATCGATGAAGATAAAATAAATGAAAAGTTAAAATATTTAAGACCTTTAAAGTCAAATTTTTAACAAAGGTATAAAATAATGAATTTTCAAACGAATCAAAATGTTTCACATAAATTGAGGATTTGGCCCATATATCAAAGACAAAATTCTAATGAGGTCAACTTATTCCAGCTATTATTTTTAAGTTCAATATACAAGAAATGTAAATGCTAAACAATTTTAAAATAATTTGGGAACCAAAGGGTTAAATTGATAATAATTTTAAGAAATTTATATAGATAATTTTTTTTAATATCTTAATTAAGCTATTACTCCACTAATTATCAATTGATTATCGAAATTATCTTAATTTTATTCTTTTATTAGGTTAAAAATAACTTATTGATATCTGCCATTTCACATTCTGTTCACAAACTATTCTTCCACAGCAGAAGTTTTACTTATTA
Source organism: Dolichopus griseipennis (assembly GCA_963082915.1). Lineage (NCBI taxonomy): Eukaryota > Metazoa > Arthropoda > Insecta > Diptera > Dolichopodidae > Dolichopus > Dolichopus griseipennis. The sequence continues at coordinate 74,516,202 of OY720441.1, read as the reverse complement.
CAAACTTTAAGAGCAGCTTTAAAAAAATTTAAATGACATCTATAGAATAAAGTTTAGCAAATTATGGCCCGCCAAAATTATTCGGAAATTCGAAATTAAATTAAACAATATAACTTTAAAAAATAAGCAGTTCAATATTACAACTTTTATTAGAAGCACAAACAGTAAAATAAGGTATGTTCTCCTTTTGATATTGCCTCATATTTTGTGGTGGTAACTATGCAGTAACACCTGAGTCAAAATTCAACAAAATTTTTCAGATTCAATATCTTACCTATCTACCTTACCAAGAGATGAGAAAAGCTTTACAATTTATTTAATATAAAAACTTTATTTAAGAACCCCCTTACCCAATTCCCCACCTATGAATTCTAAACTTTATAAATAATATTGATACCTATTACTAAAACCGCTTTTCACC
>OY720441.1:74328856-74515581 GCA_963082915.1 Dolichopus griseipennis | reverse complement strand
AATGAGAAAGTGTCAAAAAATTAATAGTTGAAAACAATTTCTATATAATATATATTTATATTATATTATATATCTAATCATATATATTACATACAGTTAATTCGAACTAAATCTTAAATTATATATTAGATATATATTAAAGTAAATAATAATAATATCATCAAATTTGTCACATGATTAGGATAAATATATATTTCTTTATTTATCTAGAATTAAAAAATAATAATAATATATTAAATATATATATATATATATATTGTTTGTATTTAGTTTTGGTTTCTGGGTATAAATATTGACACCCATTAAATGAAAATATCAAAATGGCACAGAACTTATCAAAAACAAAAAACCTAATAAAAGTATTAAGGCGAATGTATATATAATGAATACAATGTATCTATAGATAAAGTTCACTAATATTAAATAAAAAAAAAATTAATATTTTACTGGGTGATTTGAAATAGAAAATATTCCTAATGAGTTATCAGATGATGTGTTTATAAGTTTTATAATAATTAGTTGGAAAGTTTCTAATTTTTTTTGGAATATTCATTAGATTTTTTTTATTAGTTTTATTGTTGTTATTTGGAATTAAGAATATTGAGTTGATTTATTGAAATATGGTACAGGGTGAGTAGGTTGATAGTTATTACCATTAAACAAATATGATATCTATAATTATAATGAATATAATATAGAGTCATTATAAATTTAAGGAATAAAAGAAGATAAATTGCTAATACTTTTCAATATATTTAACTCTTTGAATCCCAGAAAACTATTACATGCACTTAAGTTATAATTTTTTTATAATATGTAATACAATGTTATTGTATTTGACAGTAGTTTGATAAACTAGAATAACTGTTCTGAATAATCACTTACTAGTTTTGTTTCATTAGTACAAGATCCTTAGTTATCAAAATAAATACCAAAGTATGTTGCTATTAATTAAGTATAGATATATAGGTAATTATATAGAAAGTTTGACGTATTTAGAGTACAAATCATTATATAACTTTATCATTAGAGATGGTAATTAAAATTTAATTCCGCGAAACTTAAAAAAATTACACTCAAAACTTGTTATCTTGGAGAAAAAAATGTCACAAGAGTATTTTAGGGTGGGATATACTCCTAATATAAAAACAAGCTATTTAACCCTTGCGCGACCTAAGTTTTTCTGAAATTTTAAAAAATATAACCTTAAGGATTTCTTTTGAGTGGTTCTAAATAGTGATTACAAAACATTTTGGAACCGATAAATCACTCCGACAAGGTGCTGCAAAGTGTTTTTTATAAATTTTAGATAAGTCGATGAAGATAAAATAAATAAAAAGTGAAAATTTTCAGAGCTTTCAAGTCAAATTTTTAAAAAAGGTATAAAATAGTGAATTTTCAAATGAATCAGAATCTGTCACAAAAAATGAGGAGTTGATTCACAAACCAAAGCAAGAATTCTAATGGGGTTAATATATTCCAGCTATTATTTTTAAGTTCAATATACAAGAAATGTAAATGCTAAACAATTTTAAAATAATTTGGGAACAGAAAGGTTAAGTTGATAATAATTTTAAGAAATTTATATAGATAATTTTTTTTAATATCTTAATTAAGCTATTACTCCACTAATAAGCTCCACTAACAATCATTTAATTATCGAAATTATCTATTCTTTTATTAGGTTAAAAATAACTTATTGATATCTGCCATTTCACACCCTGTTCACAAGCTATTCTTCCACAGCAGAAGTTTTACTTATTACAAACTTTAAGAGCAGCTTTAAAAAAATTTAAATGAAATCTATAGAATAAACTTTAACAAATTATGGCCCGCCAAAATTATTCGGAAATTTGAAATTAAATTAAACAATATAACAAAAAATTGAAAAATAAGTAGTTCACAATCAAATCACAACTTTTATTAGCCCAAAAATAAAAATAAAAATTATGTCCTCCCTTTGATATTGCCCCATATTTAGAGGTGGTGAATATGAAGTAAGAGCTGAGTCAAAATTCAACAAAATTTTTCAGATTTAATACCTTACCTACCTACTCTACTATGAGATGAAAAAAGTTTTACAATTTATTTGATATAAAAACTTAATTTAAGAGCCCCCTTACCCAATTCCCCACCTATGAATCCTAAACTTTTTAAATAATATTGATACCTATTACTAAAACCGCTTTTCACCTATCATTCCATGTTTTAAACAAACTTTGAGAAAAATATACTTTTTTTTTTGGCAATTTTTATCAATTTACAAATAATTTAATATTAGATCCGCATTACATCCATTTTGAAGGACATCTGAACAAACAAAAAGTTTATAAAGGACGAAATAAAATTGAATAAGAAAATACGGGGGAAATGAAATGATCCATGATACAGATTATTTGGAATTTTTTTTGAAATATCTAACTAACTCAAAATAATATTATTAAATATATGTACCAATGCTATGGCCGATCTTATAAGTGAATGTCAAAAAGATTTTCATGAAAATGTCTACACAATATTTTCCAATGAAAATTTTTTTTCTGGTTTTGTTGTTGTTTTTCTTAGAAAGAACCGAAACTTTTCAAAATGAAACATTCAATGATGCTAAACTTAATATTTAAGTTATATATATATATATGTGTTGTATATGTTTATGTAGATGTTAATCAATTCGATATAAAAATATTTAACTACTCATATCATTTTGAATTTTTTGTAAATATATATATGCAATATTGTATGTTTATATATGTATGTATTTATGTATGTATTAAATTATTTGAAATAACAGTTATGTTGACTAAATGGAAAATGTGGTGACAATTTGTTTAAATTATATTGTGTATATGTATATGTGTATATATATATTATATAATATTTTAGTTTACTAGTTTCATTTAATTTCGAAGGTTAAAAACCAAAATACGTTTAAAAATAGTCTTTCTTTTATACTTAAAAAGCAGGATCGTCCAATATGGGAGGTTGAGTGTAATCAGTGCAAGTCTGTATATTGTCAATATATTAGTGTAAAGAACCGTTATTTCTTTAGCTACAGCAATATTAAATAATTGACTTAGTCAAGGAATTTTAACATAAAAGATTGGTGGGTGTATTGGGTTTTGAATATTTATTGATCTAGTTCACTGAAACTATTCATCTTGGAGGGAAGTGCTTATTTATTGTATAACAAATTCGTCTTAATTGCAGGAATTACCGTTATTCATATATCCACAGAAAAAATAGTTACGCGAATTTCCGTCATGATTTGTATGGATTTATGTATATGGAAGAATTAAGTGATTTTTCAGAAGACTTGCTAAAAATTAAGTGATGACTAATGTGTTAATGTGGCCATATGTAATTGCAATTATAAGCTTCGGTATGAAAGCGTATAAAATTAGCAGGAATTTAACCAATAAGACCCATCTAAATATCCTAGAGATTCTTGTAGTTTACAACTATCAGCATAATTAGATGTGATTCCAGGTTTGAGCATGAATTAAACGTGAAGTTAAGGTCAACTAAACGTCTACAGGGGTTTATATACTATATTGATCATTAATTTGATAGAATATAAAGATTTAAACTCAATAATCTAGAATACTAATTATTTACTGGAACACATTATTAAGCTTCCGAAAATATCTTCAGCTTTCAAATTTTATAAAACCTCCAACTTTTATCAGTTTTTTAATAATGATGGCACATTTTGATCCAACTTCTGTAATCTAGAATACTCATTTATTTACTTGTAATACATCATATTATCGTTCCACCATTTTGAGAATCTTCTAGATAAAGTTTTAAATTTAGAAACCGTTATAGCTTTAAATTTAAGATATCTACTATACATTTAAACTCTACTCACTTACCCGAAGAATTCGTGGAAATTTCCTGGAATTCATTAAGAAATAAGACGTTCGTAAAAAAATCATTTTTTAAAACTTCTTCCATTTTAAGAAACATACCAGTAGATACATCTTAAAGATACCTTTTTAAATACCTACTTTATTAAGAATAAAAAATTAAATAATTTCAAGTTTATATCTTAAGAAAGTATAAAATGGTTGTGGTTAAATATTTTTTTCATTTTCATTTCCTTTATTAAATTTTTTTTGTACCTACTACCATTTAAGATCATATTACACCCATTCCAAATTGGGACTTTCATTTTTGATAATGGTTCCTTCCATACTTAATGGAAGCAAGAAAACAAAACTAAAACAAAAAAAAAAATGATTTTATCCGGTAGAATGATTTTAAGGATTAAATATGTGAACCTTAAAAATGGAAAACTTATCAAATACCTAGGAAAGTTTTTAAGGATTTTTTTTTTTCATGCGTTTCGTATTAATATGTGATTGTAATTTAGTAGATATACATTATATTATATCAAATTGTATCCATAGATACATTTCACCTATATATTTATAAATTTAGGTTAATTTAAAAAAAATTTTTATATATGTGAAGTTTTTTGTTTTTAGTTGATTTTCATTTCATTGCAACAAACATTTTTTGATGGCTTAATAAGGGGCAATTTGTTTACATTTAGAATTCATAACACGAAAAGGAAATAACATGTTTTTTTTTTTGTATAATAATATATAATATATAAAAATCCATGAAAATTAAATAAATTACTCTGGATTTTAGCACGTTTCATCCTATATACATATATTACATATATATTCATTATTATTTCTTTTTTTTTTTTAAATTTTGTACATATTTTAGTTTTTTTATATTTTATAACGATGCAGGGTCATAACTCCCAGGGTCATAATTCCCTTAGGGACCCTAGGGTATAACAACCCCCATAACAACCCGCTAGGGTACTTATGATTGTAAAAGTTTTCATTCAGAGGGGTGGGTCATAGCTCCCTTATACAGTTTTCAGCTTAGGTGGTTATTAGTAATAAACTTAATATTAATACTAATTATGTAACGTCAGTGACAGACACACATTTTGGAGTAGAATGCGAAATCAGGGTATTCACTTTTTCCAAAATTAAAAACAAACAATAATTTTACATATAAACTAAATTTTTATTTTGAAAAAAGGGGCAATCATGATTTTTTAACCTTTGTCATTAATTCATAAATACTCTGGAACAAGGGTCTACTTTGATTAAAAGGCAACTTAAATATCTGAGTATATGAATACGATCAATCACACAATTTTAATTATATGATGTTATAACTCAAAAATTACAAAAGGGAGTTATAACTCACCTAATTGATCATAACTTCTGAAAGGAATTATAATCCATTGATTATATGAGTTATGTCCCATGTAAATATTTCAAAGTGAGTCAAAGGTTCCTTAGGGATTTAATTCACACTAGGTGAGTCATACCTCCCTGAAGGTCCCCGAAGGACTTGTGACCGTAGGAGTTATGACCCTGCACCTTATAAAAATTAATATTACCTTACATATTGAATATTATTTAATACTATAGATACAATATCTATAGTTACGCATGTTGTATTATATTTTAGTTTTAGGTTTCAGTTTTGTTTTCAGGGAAACAAAAATCTGGTAAATTTTTAGATTAGTGATGCGTTGTTATGCGGTAATGGATCGGATAAATATTTAAAAGGTAATATAATCCGAAATGAAACAAAAAATAGTAATTTTTATATAATAGATTTATTTAATATAATATTAAGATGAAAGTATTAAGTGTTAAAGTTAAAAAAAATTATAATAATAAAATAAAAAGAAAAATTTTTTTTTTTTTTTATTCGAAATGTTGCTAAACATTTACACGTGTTGGTATTTAGGCTTATTGCAAAACATTTTCATGAGAAAAATTGTTTTAATAGTTTTTAATAACTTTTTTCAGAATTTTTCTTTTTTATCCCAATTTTAACAGTTAAAAAAAAAATGGAGAAAAAAAAATTTTTTGGAAAATTATTAAATAATACGGCATGGTATAAATATGATTGTCGGTCTAATATTAAAAAAAAAATGATTTCCAAAGTAATTTTTTTGTAATAATTTTTTGTGAGAAGTATTATGTATATAAAAAGTTTTTAAATGAATGGACAGCTATTCGAAATTAATGGGTCAATAAGATTTCCTTTCTAATATAGAGTTTAATTCAATTTTCAATAGATGGGTTTAATAGGGGTTTAAATGTTTTAAAAAAGTTTTCACTTTATTTTAACATTACCTGAAAAATATTGTAAATGGCAACACTTATTAGTAGAATTGAGAAAAATTGCCAGCTTGTAACTTTCAAATATAAAATTTTCTTTACTTGAACCATATTTTCAATCATCGAAAATTAATTTTAAAATTTTTCAATCCTTAAAATATTTCAGATTTTAAATTATTTGGGGGTTGATTTTATATTCAATGAAGAATACAGTAGAGAAGCATTAGTCAACACTAGGGTGCCCGTAATAATGTATTATAAATCTAATATCATACGATTTAAAAAATTCAAAATTACTGATAGAATATTTAAAAGTTGTTTTGCAGTTTTTCACCAGACCAACCTAATTATATAGAAGTTTTTGTAAAAAAACATGGGAAAACTAATTGAGCCCACTGATTATAGTAGCTCAATTCAAAAGCAAAGATTAATTCTTTTAACTTCGTTAAAACGGTAGGTCTGTAAATCTCAAGGAGTACTCTTTGTTGCAAACTTCATATTACAGCTTAGCAAAGTTTCATTTAATTTATTAATTCACTTCTCTAAAAGAGCACTAGGATCGTAAAGAGTATATTAAATTATTATTATATAAATTAAAGCTAAAGTGAACTAGACACATATTATGTATAATTAATTATCAATAACAGTTTACATCTTTTTTTTTTCTTTGTATGTTCTTTTCTAGTTGTTTGTTTGTTTTAATTTCGCTTTCTTATTTTTGTATTCTTACTTCACGTTGCACTATATGTCGATGGTTAAGAACGCAAAAATGCTAAGTAACAAATTTATAATTTTCCACAAGAGCGTTTTGAAAGTTTGACAATTCGCAGAAAAGGATCGGTACAAGTTAGAAGATTGCGCCAAAGGTTTTTTGATTTTTAAGTTTCTCTTGAAAAACTACTTACATTAGCTTTTAACTTTAAAAACAAATTATTTAATAAGATCTGAGATTTTTTACAGGAAGGTCTGTATATTTTGTGCACTTAGCATTTTTGCATTTAATCAGTATACATTTATTTGTAGTACACAAATTCCAAGTAATCAATTAGCATTTTTGTATTTGATTAGTTTATAAATTTTGGTGGTGATAAAGTTCTAAATGCCGTACTTAGCATGTTTAAGTTTAATCAGTATTCATTTAGTACAAACATTCTAAGAAAGCACATAGCATTTTTGTATTCTTCGTCCTTGTACTTAACCTTTTTGTAACTCAAGAATCTCAGAAACTAATTAACGCACAGTAATAGGGATTTTATTAACTGAAAGAGGATCTTCCAAAATTAGTAGTGGTGCAAAAAAACGTATTTTGGAAAAAATTTTACTTAGCATGTTTGCCTTCTAAATCATTGATGTACACTTTGTATTAATTGTAAGTGTTTTTTTTATTCGGTACAGCATCACGATTTGCTTTATAACACGTAAAAACAATAAAAACATAGCCCATTTATTTATGTAGGCAGGGTCTATGATATTTATAAAAAAATTTACATACAATAGCAGGAGATGGCGTAGACATAGTTTTTCAAATAAATATAATGTAATTATAAAATTATAAATAAAATAAAAATTTTAATATGTTATTTTATATTAGCAAATATAAAATGCTGATTTGACATTTAATATTCAAATTTTGAAAACTAAGGTAGCTAACATTTAAGTGACACACATCGTTTTTTTCAAACCTTGATACAGACCTGGATGAAAAAAAATACAACTATTAAATCATTTTAGAAAACAATTAGTCTGAAAATTTCTTACAACACTAGTAATATTCCGAATTGTTACATGTTTCAAACAATTTTAAATATTTCTAGTTAACAATATTAGTTGATTTTAATTAATTACACTATTTCACGCATATTTTCTTTTTTCCTAAATTTTTTTTAAATATTTGAAATAATTTTTAAAAAAAATATTATTTAAAATAAAAACATCTAAACAAGTATTAGTTTTTACGTAATTCTAAATAAACTTATTTAATGCAATAATGAAAAACCAAAATTTTTTAAGAAGTTGAAAAACAATTTTAAAGCTTAAAAACAAACATTCTATAAGACTTTTCAATTCTTTAAGTTCTGAAATTCATTTTAATCCATAACATAACCTCAATGTATGTTAAGAAAATATAAAGTTGTAAACAAGTTAATCTTAATTGCAAACAATTTAATCAACATTTAATGAGTACTATGTTTTATTTGTTTTAACCATGAAACCAAAATTAAAGTCTATAGAAATTTTGTGGTTGATTATTTGAAAACATTTTAACCCATGAAAGAAAGTAGGTAAAGGTTAGAGGAATATTTGGGGATATTTTGTGTCAATTTTCCCCTTTAATATAGTTTATTTTTAGTTTAAATAATATGGGAATTCGTGCCTAAGTGAATAATTTTTGATTGCTCACTTATTTTGAAGCATATAATATATATATATATATATATACATATAAATATCATAGTTATTTGTATTATCTCAATTGGATCAAATGTTTGTTTTTTTTTTTTAATGCAAATTATTTGCTAATTTTAGATTGTTTTGGATATTTTTCTATTTATTTTTGAACATACCAATTTTATTTTTGAGTTTGTTTTAAAATATCATAAATTTTTATTTTAATTAATAAATGTTGAAATAAATTTTGAACAATAAATTTTTAGTTAGAAATTTTATCCAATTAAAAATAATTTTTTTTGAAAATTAATTGATCTGAAACTAAATATTAATTTAATAATTAAAAAATAAATCTCATATTATTGTGCACTACAGTTTATTTAATTAAAATTTTGTCTTATCAATTACGTTAGGCTTAATTCAAATTTTATGGGAATTTAAAATAATACGATATTAAAAACATGATTAAATCCAATTTAAAAATATTTGATATTCTAGAAAAACAAATTTATCAAGAAGTGGATTTTCGCGGAACGTATCTTTCGCGTTAAAAGAGACGTAGGTGTATATTGTAACAGAACAAAACAAACTTGGCTATAAGAAATTGTACTCAGTGATTAATGGTGATATTCTGATTAACAACATACAACACAATACAACACAACACAACCAAATCTTTTTATTGTGAATAACAACTTTAGATGTTGTAAAGAAGTTGTATGTCATAAAAGTGCTGCCATTGGCATGTGGAAATTTTAATTGTAAAAACTTTTTTTGAAGTGTCAAATTTGAATATTTGAATAAATTAATTAGCTGAAATTAACTTTTCAAACTGTTTTGAATTGGTAGCTCTTATTTTACTACTAAATATAAAAATAAAAATATTTTTAACAAGAATAAAATTTTTTAAATTATAATATTTTTATATACCTCTCCTTTTCTATTATTTTTAAAATTTTTTATTGGTAAAACTATTTTACTGAATTTAATAAATGGCCTTACAGAATATCTGCACTCCGTTATCATAACATAACAAAGATATTTTTAAAAAGTAAAAATCCTTTTTTGAGTCTCAACATTTACTAGACATTTTTTTTTTAGATAATTTATTCCCTTTTACAACTTTAAAATCAAGTCTTGTTTTATATTTACCTTAACAGTATGTAAAGACAACTTTTCCAAACGTGATGGCAGTTTTAAGTTGTCTCAAACACCATAATTGTAAAGTGTTGTCATTGATAACAACTACAAATATATTTGAACACAACTCAACTATTAGATTGTGTTGTCAATTATAATAGAGATTCACAACAAAGTTGTTAAAGCTAACCTTTTTTTTAGGGTTGAGTTGTAAATCACAATAGTACCCGAAGTTTCACTTATAACTAAAATTAATTTTGTTATCTGTTCCGGCACCAGTAATATTATATCCAATTTTAAAAATTTATACCAATTTATTCTTGAAAAGTAACCTCCTTGTCTAATAAAATATAGCCCCCACCTCTTATAGCCAAAATAAGTCCTATAGTATTCAGTATTCAGTAAATGATCAGTTGACTGGATAAATGGTTAAATGGATAGCAAATTGGTACACTAGCAATATGATTATCAAAATCAATTGATTATCAACGGGTAATAAATGATGAATTCATAATATCATACTTCATTGATGGTGGATCATGCATGCATTAGGTCATTCCTCATTATGAAAATGTAGAATTTAATAAATTAAGGAAGATATTCATTAAATTTAATTTTTAATTTTAAAGATATTTATTTTATGGTAAAATCACAAATTAGTAAATCTTAAAATATGTAGAATTTATAAATATAAATGAAATTTTAAATATTTTATAGATAATTGTGTTTTTGGGCCATCTCTAAAGTTTATAAATGAAAATTTCATTAAAATTTAAAAATTAATATGCCGTATGTACTGCATAATATGACTGAGATGGTTTTGAGAAAATCCTGTACCAAATTGATTTTGTTTGATAGATATTTTTTTTTGAATGTATGGAAAATAAACTGAAAATTCATTAAATTTTTATAATCTACTTGATTGTCTAAAATTCAGGAATTCTTGTATTTTTAAAAAATCAGGATGATATTTTTATTCAATTTTCAAAATCAACTGATTTTTTAAAACCCAGAAATTTTTGTATGTTTAAAAAATCAGAATGAATTTTTTATTAAATATTCAAAATCAACTTCATTTTCTAACATTTAGGGATTCTTAAACTTACAAAATTATTATTTTTATAATTTATATTTGAACCAAATAAAAAATTCCATTGAAAACATATGCCAAATCTTAATGACATATAAAATTTTGGAAACCCTAAATGTGGCGTAAAGTCGTTAAGCGTTTTTTTTGTTTTTTTGTAATATGAAGATATTGTAAAATAATTTTTTCATGAATTTTGTAATTTTAAATAACAATTGAATATTAAAGATGCTAAAGTACATTGTAATTACTTTAAATTTCATATTAACACATAGAAATATAAATAAATTTTTATTTTTTCTATTTTTTTTAAATAACAACAGAAATAACTTAATTTTGTTTTATTTGAATATGAAAATGAATGATTTAAATTTTCAACTTTTTGCTCATTATTATTAATTTAAAAAAAAAATTGCTAGGTATATATTATATATATTATATACATATATAATTCTAAGAAAATTCTCTATTGTACCATAAATTTATATAAATGATCATTTAATGTAGTCAGCAGAATTTAAATATTATATTAAAGTATATATATACATATTATGCAATATGATAAATTTTATTTAACATATTATATACTTATAACATAAATTTTATTTTTTATTTTATTTTATTGTGTATCAAATTATGTGTGTTCATGTTGTCTGTTATACGCCTACAAAAAAAAAGTAAAATTTAAATAATTCATATTTATGTCAAGTAAATCAAGCGAACTTTAAACATTTCAACTATATATTTTGTGGCGTATACCTTGTCATATTACATATATTATTATTATAATTTTATTTTGTTTATTTATGGTATATAGTAAATAATATATAATATATATATATCATAATATATAAAATATAATATTATATACATTTACAGTTATTTCAATAAACGGAAATTTTCATTTTATTAAACTGTGTGTATAACAAAAATCCTTGTATTTTGTTTTGATTTTAGAAATATTTCTGGTTTTTTTTTTTTTTATTATATTTATACATTTTTCTTCTCTTTCTTTTGTTATTATTGTATGTTGTTATTTCTTTCTTATTTCATTTGTTGTTCACTTACATTATTAATCGAGCGAAAATCTTAACGATGCGACATTTTTATACATTTTATTTTTTTCAATCTATAGATATATTATTGTATATAAAAATGATTTTATACAAATATTTATATAAAGTTTATAATAATATTATATTAGTATATATACATATATATTAATTTCTGGAAAATATCTAAAACAAAAAAGTAAATAGAAGTGAAAAACCTCATCAATATAATGAAAATTTAAAAGAAGAATTACAGAAATTTTATTTTAATTTTGAAATCAACCATCAATTGCTTCAATATTCAATTTCAATAAATGGGACATTAAAGTAATTTTATATTATTGTAAAAAATAACTGTTAATAGAGTAGAATTGAAAATGAGTGAATGTCCTATAAATGAATGTAAATATTGATTATAACTTAAGTAAGTTTAAATAATTATTAGGATTATATAATACGAGAGAAACTGCCACTCGTATAATATAATTTAGAAACTTTTTTGGTGAAATTTATTTTCCATTATAAATGTTGTTGCAAAATGATTTTAGATTGTTATAATTTTACGTTTACAAGTGAGCAGAGTTTATTATTTTTAATTATTTATTTATTTATTTATTTATTTATTTATTCTTATCTGTTAGTGCACAATAAATTATGTAAGTTCAGAAGTTACTCTCGGCTACCAAGTTCATTTTGGTCAATTATTATTTGTTTGTAACTGATCGCATATTGCATATTTTTAGGATAAATAAGGAATGTTAAAAGTTAATTCAGAACTTCTCTTGAAGTATTAATCCTGATAATGACTTTTTAATTAAATTGATCGAAATAATCATTAGAATAAATATATGTACACATTTAAATTGAAAGACCAGTTGTAGCTAATTTTAAATGATTGAAGTAGATTGAAACCTCATCTTGTTATCTCTTTGTAATATTAAGTGTTATGTAAACTACCTATTTTCATTCACTTGTATTAAAGTACCTGTCAAACTGTAGTATATTGCAAAAACCACTACCAGATACTATACTCTTGGAATGACTACTCAGTTCTCACAATGTACTCAACGAAGATAAATGTACCTAACACTCATTCAAAGAAGAGAAAATTAGTCTAAAAAGAAAGTTTGTATAAATGGTTTCAATTATATGATTGCAATACTTCCCTTACACTGTGTTCACGAGAAAGTAAGAACTGTCAGTCAGATATTATAATATATTAATTTATTGTTGGTTTAAAATAGATTTTTTGATCCTTAAGAATGTTTAAAACTTCAAAATTTCTAAATTGAATTTGCTCGACTTTGTATTAAATTTTTGCATTATAATAGAATGGAAATATCTAAAGTCACTATCTAAAGTAATTTAATATCCTGATCTCTGAAACCTAATTCTCAAATAAACTCCCTACAGTATCAATGGGTGGCTTTTTATGCTTTCCACTTTTCCTCGTTAAAAAAAGACAAAGAATTTCAAATTATTTAAAAAAAAATTTTAAATAATTTAAAAACCATTTTTTTTCTTTGTGCATTCTTGAATTATTCCACCTAATTAAACTTTCAACAATAGATAAAAATTGATTAATATTAGGCCAAAGAACTTTAGACAAAAACCAAAAAAAAAAATGTTTCCAAATATTAATAAAAAGAGGAAAAAAATACTAAAAATAATGGACCAAATATTATGGTCGATCTCTAAATCCAAAGGATTATATAAAAAAAATACAAAAATTTGTAACAAACAAACAATCAAATTGACAATAATCATGAAATCCCTAAAAAGTTTCCGAAATAGACGACCAAAACAAAAACAAGCACAGAAGAAAATGAATGAACAAATAACAGAATTAAGAAACAAAATAACAATAAAGGAGTGATGAAAAAAACCAAGGGTGTTTAAATAGGCATATTTTTAAAATTCTATAGTTATTTATATTGAATTTAATTTTGAAATGTATGCACTGATGATCATTTTCGACCCCTTACAGTTCCTAAACAGGGGGCGTGGCAAAAAAATTTTCTTAACCGACTCTTTCTAATTTCTGATGATATAACTTTTCTAAAACTTAATGTTTCTAACTAAGGCCGTTCAGAAGACATGAGAGCCCAAAAACTTTGCAAAAATTGAGTTTCGCATAACGATTATTTTTAATACCGTATGGCAACTCTATACATTTAAGCAAATTTTGTAAAGTTTATGAAAGCAACTATCTTTTAACGTTTTCACATTGAAAATAAACTTTCTTGTTATATTAATTTAAATATAGGGCTTTTTTAGAGTTTGCGGGGGCTGTAGTTCTGTAACGAGTAGGGTGGGGGAGGGGGCTACTGGAAAATGTTCTTCCATGAAATTATTTTTTTTGTAATACTATTTCCTCTCTTAATTTCAAACGGTGTAAAGTTTTTTGTAAATATACGGACAGACAGACGGACGGACGAACGAACAAACAGAGCGAAGCTATATAGGCACATTTATTTAAAATATTTTAAAAATATTGATATAATAAAAGAATGGTAAGAGTATAAGAATATTATAAAAGTTACTACTATATAAGAATAAAAATGAAATAAAATAATAATAATAATAATTCTAATGCTAAAAAAAAATAAAATAAAACTTGGCGTGAATACAAAACACTAAATGAGTTGATTATTAGACTTATTTTTATTATCATTATTGTTATTATTATCGTATATATTTTAACCACTACCAGCATTTAATGTTTTTGGATTTGTAAAAATTTTTCATCTGTATCTGAAAAAACAAATATTTTACTAGAAAAGAATGTGTCATTAAGAGGATCAATATCTATGTATATAGAGATATTAATATCTTATAGCAAATTTGTTTAAGGAAGAAGATAAAAGATGGACAATTTCCTGTCTAATTTATTTAAATGTCATGTTTGAATTAAGAAATGCTTTCTAGTAAACGTTATGTAATTTCAAAATTACATTGAAGAGTTATTGAATTATGTTTCTCTTACTATTTCCAAAATTTATTTTTATTGTGGGATTTATATATTGAGATTTGTGGACTTAATAACTCTACTTCAGTTTGGAAGTTAGCACCAACGGTTCAACTGTCAATTTATATTATTATTAAAGAAATATGATTATTAATTATTGATAAGGCTATTAATTTGAACCCAATGGTAGCTGTATCGGATCAAAAACCAGAAAAGTTTTTTTCACTTTCACTGGTATTCGAACTCGGACCTTTCGTTTGTTTGACACTTTAACCACTGTCCCACCCAGCCGTATGGACTTAGTTTCAAATTCGATTTCATTAACTTTTGATGGTGTCAGAATTTCTCCAGAGCAAAAATATAATTATAGGACCAATTATTTGTTAATGCATAGTCCCATACCATATACAATGTGATAAGTAAGTGAATGTGCCTTTTATTTTCAGGTATGTCAGTTAAATTTATCTCATGGAATAAACTATTACGATATCAATTATAAATTATATTTTTTTGTATTAGATTTGATGTGAGCAGGATTTGAAGCTGCGACTTGTCAATTGAAAAGCCACCACTCTAACTACTGAGCTGTCAGTCAGATAGTAGCTATTATTAATAACCACTAAATAGCCAGCATACTGAGAAAGGGTCAATTTTTGTCTGAAATTTTCAACATTTCCAGTCAGTTACAATAGCCCGAATACTTTACCTTGAATTATGAGATGATGCATAAATTCTCCAACAACACCTATACGCGATAGAAAAGTTCCCAGAAAACCCATGTAAAAAGAATGTCGCGTTAATAGAATATTTGTTTTGAATATCAAGTCATTTTAAATCGAGTTTAATTAATCATTCAAAAACAAATTTAATCATATTTTTTAAATTGCGTTGTTTAAATTCGCGTAAAAAAGGAATTACATCTTTATATGATTACAGTTGAATTATACTTGCAAAACAAGTTTTTATGTATTTGATTTTTCTGTAAAATTTTAATGGATCTAACAAAGTTAAATTATTATCTGTAAATAATTACGGTTACAATATCGACAATTTTAAAGTTAAAAAAATGCCTCAATTTTTTTAGAAACGTTCAAACTAATCAACTATTAAAACTTGTACCTCAAGTGTCTTGATGGCGAATTAGTTAAGAACACGGATTATTTGCCATCGGTTTTACAATCATATTTCTTACGTTTAAAAGCCCAGGCCTAATTTTGGGTGAAGTTATTGGATCAAGTTATTTTAGAATTTAACTAGAATTCAATAACTGAAAACCCAAATTAGATTTTGATACAATCCATTATTTCATCAAATTCTATCATACACAACCCAGTAAATAATGAAGCCAGGAAGTAATTGATTTCTTAAAATACTCGTTAATGCAAAAGAAAATTTAAGTGAAAAATAGAACCAATGATACTTTCAAATATAAAATACAATTTTTTTTTTTTTTTTTTGTAAATAAAAATATAACCTCAAACTAATACAAAAGAAATATTAACAGTAAATAGTAATTAAGTTATACTGGTAGTTAATCGATCTTTATATTATACATAATATACATTTTATATACGTATATCTAAAAGTTTTATTAATTCTTCATATTTTGTTGACCGATATTACCAGAACCTAGAATGAATACATACATATACATACATATAACGTATTTATTAACATAAGACGTCGTCAATTTAAAACAGTAAAAAGGAAAATTTCACTAACTCTCATAAAACAAATATAAAACAACAACAACAACAACTAAAATTGAAATCAAAAAGACATTAGCAAGCACTAAAAACAATGACAGCAAAAGTAACAACATCAGCTACTTTATGCCATGTCATTTTATCCTTTTACTCTAAATTGTATGTTTTATCTTGTCTTTTATTTTAAATACATATATACGATATTGATATATTGATATATATGTGTTAAATGCTATGGCTATTATGTTATATGGGTATCAGGGTATGCCATAACAAATTTTCAAGGATAAAATTATTGTCATTTTTATGTTTAAATGAATTTTTTTTTATTTTTTGTCATTTTCTTATTGTTATCATCGATATATATATATATATATATATACATAATATAAATAGTTTTTTAAACTCTCTTCTCTTTTGTCTTCTCTCTATAAGTTGACTTTTAATATACCCGGTTCATATTCAATTTATATATAGAACAATTCTTGATCATCAAAATAAAAAAAGTACGAACAATAAATTATAACAGCAGAAACTAGTAATAAAGAAATCAAGGGTTTAAAAAAAGCACATTTCCAAAGTTAAAAAATTTTTCATAATAAATTTTGGATAAAAAGTATACTGAAGTTAAATTTAAAATAAATTCGAAGGACATTTCTTAGAATTTAAATATATAAGAAAAATTGTAAAATACCAGCAGGCAGTTTCTTCGATTTTAAGTTTTATAATTAAGAAAAAATGTATAAGTTAAGTTAAAATATAATATTGGAATTTTAATATTTGACTAGTTCGTCAATTATTATTGATACGGAAATTTATTTTTAAATGACTAGGTAATGCTTTTACTTATCATTTTCAAAGATCAAATCTTATTATAATTTCAAGTTCTTTAACTATTTGGAAGATAAAAGAATTTTGCAAAAATTTAGTTTAGAATATTTTAGATATTAACATCTTCTATTAATGTTCTAGATTTTAACAATTAAATCATAATCCCACAATAATCCCAAAATAATCCCAATTTCTAAATTCTAACTCTGATTTTCTTTCCAATATCGATTCTATAAATCAAACAATACATATGTTTATGTATTTAAGGTTCATTACAAGTTTGGTTTTAAATAAGGGGGGTGATTTTAGTTGGTTAAAGTCCAACGATACCCAGTTGAATACCGTACAGTGATTCTGGACGCCTTTCAATGCTTTCCAACAACTCTCGTAACAAAAAAACAAAAAAAACTTCGAAACCACGGGCGATAAAAAAATATATTCTTAAATAATTCATTCACATACTCATTAATTTGAAAGTCCTCTCAAAATGTTAAGTTGTTCAACTATTTGGAAGATAAAAGAAATTAAAATTAGCATGTTTCAGATTTTAACCACTTACAACTTCGAAAAACCAGGCGATATAAAAACATATTCTTAAATAATGCATACTCATATTTAATAATTTAAAAGTTCCGATAGCTCCTTTCAAAATTTCAAGTTCTTAAAACTTTTTGAAAGATAAAAGGGGTCAAAGGTTTTACGAAAAAAAGTTTTGCATAAAGGTAAGTTTAAAATCACCATGACAACGTTATATATTTATTTTACATATAATTTTTATTAAATCAGTTTGGCATGTGTAGAACTAGTGTTATTTCAATTTAAATTACGGGTTTTTTCGAACTTTATAGGGCTAGGGTCATTTCGTAAAGGATGGAGCTATAGTGAAAAATGTGATTTTACTTAATTAATTTTTGACGTAACTTTTCCTTAAGAAATTTTAATTACATTGTTTTACTTTACAACATTTGATGCTAAAATGAACACCTACATAGTCAGGACCAACGAACAAGGTTCACATTTTTAAAAATTTTTTTTTTTTCGAAAATACTCTGAAAATGGAAAATTAAAGGGAAATTCTTATTAATATATATACAATATAGAATATTTTCCCTATGAATATGAATATATAAAATATATTAAGCATTTACAGTTATTTTTTATATATTATTTCAAAATATAATATATATTGTGCATATAATAATATCATGTACTTATATAGTTTGTATGCAATTAGTATTTATATAAATGTAAAAGTGTTTTTGCATGAGAATGTGGTTTTACTGAAACAGAGCAGAAAATTTTATATTATGACCAAAAAAAAAGAAAAACAACAATAACAAAAAGAAGAAAAACAAAATGAAGGACATGATGACTTTATCCATTATAATAGAACCGGATACTGTTTTTGGTACAATTTTTGTTTTTATGCAAGTTGTGGATCTGGATTTTCGATGATGGATATTCTCTTAAATATAGGTTTTATATATGTATATGTATATGTATAGTACATATATATTTTAATATACATTTTCTTTATAAAGTAAATTAATTTTTTGGTATTACTTTGCTGTTAGCGCCTAGAAAAAGCTTCAGAAAATTGAATATAAGAAAACTAAGATATAAAAATATTTAAAATAGTCTCGTTCTATATACATATATATATATGATAGCATATGAATTTACTTTAAATATACAATATTATATAATATTAAAATGTATATAAGATGAATATATAATAATATAATCATTAAAAATTTTTTTTTAATTTTATTCAAAATTGTTTTTCGTATTTTGTTAAACTCATGATGGTGATGATACGATGGTTTTAACGGTTGTAGTTTGGTGAATGATGGTGATCATATTATACTAAACGTTATACTTGCAGATGACTTTTAATGTTTTGTGGTATTGTTACGGTTTTATAAATTTTTTTTTTTTTTTCGATTTAATATTCTCTTGTATTTAAGGTCAAGGATTTTTATAGCCGCCATTATAAAGTTTGTGCTTTTGTTTTTTTTTTTTTTCATTTTTTATGTGATTTAATCTGGACCAAACTTTTATAAAAGAAAATTTTATTGCATCCATATACATATATATACATTTTGATGTTTAATAACTTTTTTAATAGGATTTTTCATTGTTAAATATTTTATATTTTATTTTATTGTATATTTTGTAATAAATTTTGTTCCTGCCACTGAAATAATAAAAAATACATGAATCCTAAAATATACATGAAGCCCAATATACACGGAACCCATCTACCAATCATGTTTTAAAAACCAAACAATAAGTATGAAGCCCAGCCCGTGCATATTTATTGTGCTTATTATTAATGTGTGAAAATTTCAGATCATATTATGGTGGATAAGTCTAGGTGTAAGACATGTTTTCTAGAGTTATCTATATAATACCAAATTCATATATGACCAGATTAATTATAGACGCAGACATCATATAAAATATGTATGATATACAAAAACAAATAATATTTTGTGTTAAGTCATAAAATATAGAAGAAATAATACCAAAACAATAACAAATAATATTTAAAAAAAAACATAATGCTGTGTCCACCATAGAACCAACCGCTATTACTTGAAAAGCGTAAAATGAAAATTTTTTCAAAGATATTTTAACATTTAATTATTATATATTTTTTATTAAATAACTTTATCTAACACTATGTATTCAAGATAAAGTAACTCGTTATTGTGTTAATAATTTCCAACAAGATTTTTGAAAAATTTTACTATCCATCATTTAGACGTTCATTTCTCCAGTTCAAATTTTGCAATATATCATCAATAAGAGAAAATCAAAAAATTATTAAGAGCATATTTGGATAAAAATTTCTGAAATTTGGACTTCCACAATATTTTTTTTTAAGTTAAATTAAGTGGATTCTAAAGTTCGTCCGATCAATAAATATTCTATGGCAAAATTGTACTTCTTTATTTGTGTGACATGTTTTGTACTAGTTTTGCTTTACGAAATATTTGTTAAAAAACTTAAAAATTACCCTAGAGAAGTACTGCTTGGGTTAAACCGTTATCGCTTATTATATTTCATACATAGCGGTTCTTAATACTGTAATATTTTCTTAAAGTATCTATGGTTTGGAAATATGATTCTTAAGAATTTTTATCATAATATATACACGTGTACATTAAAAATAACATTTTATATTTTATGTGACATTTAAGAAATTGTTATTGATATCTTTATGATGTACTTTCATAGTCATTATTATTATTAATATTATTATCATACTACTATTATTTTATTTTATATATTATATACCTATAGTATATACAATAAAGATAATAACAGCAATTTAGAATCGTGGGTCCCAAAAGAACTTTATTATTTTATTCTTCTTCAAATATATATATATATATATATACCTATATCTATTTATTTTTATGACATTTAATATCCCATTTAAAATATCTAATTATAAGGAAATTTATATATATATATATAAAATATACAAAAAGTTACAGGTCAAATTCAATCAATTGAAATTTTAATATAATAATATACGACCTATTAAATTATTTTAATTGATTTAACATGAGAATGATTTGTTGAAAATTTAACCTTCATTATATAATATTATATTAATATTAAATTAAATTATAATGAATTTAATTTTCGAAATATATATTTATAAGTATTTATAAATATTTATAAAAGCATCGTAGGAATCAAATATGAATAATGGTTGAATATTAGTTGTGCTTCTGAAATTTATTATAACTGATATTGTCAATTAAAGTATATATACCCATTTTATTATTATAATTTATTTTATTTTTTTTTATTATATATTATTTTGAAATATATAAAAGATATTATCATTTTTATGGTATTTATAATTAATTATTTTGGAAATCACGATTAGTAAAGAGTTACGTGATTTAAGGAAATAGGAAGATGAATATTTAAAAAAATACTCGTGAATATTTAAATATGCATGATATACATAAGAAGGTCGAAGTTTAATGGATGGTTTTGAAAATTTTAAGCGATTGAAGATGGAATATTAATCAAAATTAATACAAAATTTTTTTAAGTGATGTCGCTTGTAAAATATATTGTAAAGCGCGTCCATCGTCCGATTAAACAAATCAATTTTATCCTATAGCAATATTATTCCAAATTTATTCACTTGATAAATTGTATGGAAATACTTGTGCTTTTCTAGGAAGGAAACTGTTTCAAGTTTTCGTCAAGCTTTCACTTTTAGTTGATGAAGGTAACCGTTTAGATCATATCAGTAATTAAATTGATCTGTTTTATTTTTCTAGATTTAATTTAATTATTTTGAATTAGTTTTTTAAGTTAATTTAAACGATTATTAAATGCCGTTAAGAAAATGTGTTGACTTTCTCTTGCAATTAGAGTGAAATGCGAACCCAGAGTCTTGTAATTAATAATTGAGTCATTTTTGAGATTTGAAATTTATTTAAAAATGTCATTAATAATTAATTACTAATAAAATCTTATCAATTATAATATTATCTTGTTTCATTAATTATATATAGATAGTGGAAGACAACACTGTGGTAGACAAATAGAATGTCAAATGATTTAAATCCAAAAATTTTTGATTGTTAGAAAAATTTAAATCTAACTACATAAACATTTTTATTAATTGGAAGTTCCATCTTCATTGGTTTCGGAATTATGCTCGTTTGGCACAAATCCGATCAAATAGCTCTAGGATCCGAACTCATGGTCTGATCTAATATTCAATATAATGTAAATACGTTTTAAAATTTAATTTTAACGAACTCTTGTTCTGATTTATTTTGTAATGACATCTCAAGCTGTAATATTTAAGGTTTGCTTATTGAAAATTTTAATAAACTATATATACAATCTAAATTGTAAATACATTTTATTAAAGTTTTTATAAAATTTATTTATATATTTCAAATGTATGGCGTTTTTAAAAAAGGACCACTGATTTGTCACCGTTGGTTGATATTCTGAGATCAAATTAAGGCAAATGTAAATCTTTCCTGTTACTGCTCTAGCAATCATCGTTATATTCTTTAATAGTATGCATTATGCACTGATTAATGATTACATACTTAAATATTACAATGATAGCGCGTGACTTTACAAAAATTAGTACTTAATACGTTCAAATAAACTAGTTTCACTGCTTTTCTTAAAAACAATTTCTTTTGCTTAAAATTTCCTTGACTCAAATCTAAAACTGCCGAAGAAAATGCTTAAACAAAAGCATATATCGTACAATTCCGGATATCCAACGAGTTGCAGAAGCACAAAATCTTGTATCTATAATACTTACGCCATAAAAATGTACATTTATTAATTTCAAAAATACCAGCCCATATAAACGTCTTTCACTTTAGATAAGACACTGTGAGTGTTGTAATATTTAATATTTTAATTTTTGAAATTTTAATAAAATTTCGAGTAAAAACTTAAAAGTAGAGCTTAATATTTAATATCTGTATTTCCGCACAACAGAGTGTCTCCAAAATAATGCTTTAAGCTAAAATTGTCTTAAAACCCTTCCATTTCAATTCCAAATAAAATTTTCAACAACTATAGTCATAACATTCTCAAAACTTAAAGTTTTGATTTACAACATTTCCAGCCTTCAAATACACAATACCATAACAATGTTTGTATAGAATGATATAATTAAGCCCAAAATTTTTATTATTATACATTGACTTTTGTATTTAAATATCTTCTCAGTACATAACTGTATTTTTTTTTATACAAAAAAAAGGACAAAATAAAAATAAAATAAAAAATTTGTAAAAGAATTCCTTTTTTATTCTTATATTTCATTTACTCGTTTTATACACAAAAACAATAAATGTTGAATCATTAAAGGAAACATTATTGCTACTAAAAATAAGAATTTATGTTTAAACATTTAAAATTCTAAATGTCCTTTTGATTTTTGTTTATGTATCTTGTTTTTATTTTTCTTTTTTTTATTATTTTATATAATACATTATATAATAGTATATACACATAATAATATGTATCTACGTACTTTTGTACGAAAAATTCTTTAATAAAAAGTCCTAAAAAGTGTGCGTGTGTGTGTGTGTGTATAGAATAAGTATTTCTTCCAGTATAAAACTTTTCAAAAATCAATTTAATTGTCGTCTGATAGTCTTCTCCTATAATAACGGTAAATTACGTTAGGTTTGGGACACAATAAAAAAAATTTTTTTTTTTAATCGACTTAATATTACTCTACTGTGATATGGGAATGGTTTGTATAGTAGACATTTTATCATCATCTTGTACAGAACAAATTTAAAAAAAAAATTGAAATATTTACCTTGAAAAATAATTATTTTGAAAAATATCTAGGCAATATTGCCTAGATTCATAATATTTAAGTTATACAATGTTCGTACACATATTCTTTTGTATTTACGTATGTTTATATATAAAATATACATATTAAGTTGATCAAAACAAAAAAAAAAGTATATATAATGCTGTCCATACACGATGGACCAGGTTTTTGAACTTGGAACACGTACTAGCAAAGTTGAATGGGCAAGTTGGTAAACTGTTTTGAAGATTGGAAAGTTGGTCGGATAGAAATCAAAAATTTTGGGTTTTGTGGGTGGAGTCTTCATTTTGATTTGAATCGTGTATGGGCAAGTTGAACAACATAAATGTCATTATATTATTATTTTCCATTTTTTGACACAAAAGTACGTTGAGATATTTCGATTTAAAAAATTAGTAAAATTATAAAGTATAAAATAACAAAGAATTAAGTAAATAAGTAAATTAATTAAGTAAATAATATAAAATAACTATAAAATTAAGTGAGAAGACATGTCATAATTTTAGAAGAACAAAATTAAAATAATATGCAAAACTATAAAGTTAAATAAAAACTTTTAAAAATTCAAATTCAAAATTGTCAGATACTTTTGACATTTCACATATTTTTCAAAATAAAAAAAACACAAAATTAAATAATGGTTCGATGATAGGTTTGATAAGTGTGTGGTATGGCATAAAAATCTGGTGCACCGTGGATGGACAGCATAAGAACAAAATAAAATAGAGGATTATGGAAAAAATTTAGACACAAAAAATTGTTGAAATTGTATTCCTTAAAAAAAAATTAAAAAATATAAAATGGACATTTCAGTAGAAAAATTCCTATTGTTTTTTTTTTTTTGTATCTTCTTTAAGTGTAGAGTAAAAATTGCCATAAGGAATTAATTTATTTTTTTTTTAAATTTCGAGCAATGTATGTTTTTTTTGCAATTTTAAAATTATTTTCTTTTCATAAAGATGGAGATTTTTTTATTTAAAGAGTATATCAAATTGTCTGTCATTGGAATGAATGAATTCAATAAAATTCCAATGTAATTGTCAATCATTTTATACATAATTTTCTAATCAAATTTTGTACATTTTTAATCTAATTTTAGTTTTCTCTTTGTTTGGTATTAAAAACAAGATTACGACACACAAACTATGCAGAGTAAATAGAATAAGATCAATTAAGAGAAATGAATTAGGCTATGAATGCACAACAGACCAAGTGAGTGATAGTTATACAAGTGTTTTTTTTGAAAAATTTCGCCTGCAGAAACACCACTACTTTAAGTCAGCGTTTGAATGAGTACTTTAATAATGGAATTAGGTATAAAATACAGTTAAAGCTGTTTCAATTGTCTCATACTTGTAACCAATAACAGTCCAATTAGAATGCGATCAGATTTAATA
Source organism: Dolichopus griseipennis (assembly GCA_963082915.1). Lineage (NCBI taxonomy): Eukaryota > Metazoa > Arthropoda > Insecta > Diptera > Dolichopodidae > Dolichopus > Dolichopus griseipennis. Next base: position 74,490,484 of record OY720441.1, on the reverse strand, counting down.
AAAAACATATTTAGAATTAAAATATTTAAAAATATTTAATTCTTTTAGGCTAATAATATACAGTGTGAGAAGCTTTTTTAAATATATTTATTTAAATATGTATATATAGAAAAATTTTGAATATTGTAGGTTATGAAATTTAAATATAATGCATTGAAATTTAAATAAATTTAACCAAATGTTGGGTACCTTCAAATGCACGCGTTTCTTTTAAATGTCGCATTGAAGTTCAAATATAATGCATTTATTTAAATAGAACTTTATCAAATAAATGTTAAACCTTAATTTTCAAAATATTTTTAATGTAAAACATCAATTAATTTAATTTAACAGTTATTCCTTGTCGTCTTTTTATTTAAAAACTATACTAAAAGCATTGCGCATTGCTAGAATCGAATCTAGAAGCGACACTAAAATTGCTTTCCAAAGCTATATCAAATTCAATTACAAATGCAATTTATTACATTCAATTTTATGTCAACACTGAAATGTGTTCGTTTCTGTCTGAACCTGATATGAGGTCGTCTCTATAGTAACGACCTAAGCCTGAGCTCAGCCAAATATTGAATACAAATGAATTTTAACACTTTTATAGAATCCCACCATTCATATTAAATTCAGTAAAAAAGAAGTACTCGTACTTCCATCCAGTACTTTTGCACTCTTTCAACGCTACTTGTGGGTTATCAGGAAAATACAATTACAATGAAAACTTTAACAACTGTAATTGCAATTGCGGGAAAATATCAGTACTCATCTCTTGAAATTTATTTTATCTGCAACATTTTGAACAGTACAATATACAATCTATATATATAAAAATGAAAGTTTGTTTATTTGTTTGTTTGTTTGTTTGTTTGTTTGTTTGTTTGTATGTTTGTTTGTAGCGAATAGACTCCTAAACTGCCCAGCCGATTTTTATGAAAATTTGTATATAGGGGTTTTTGGGTACGGAAGGAAATCGTGGCCCAAAAATTTTGCTCTAACGGACCGCCAAGTTGGGGCTGTGGTGCAAGTATTTAAACTTCTTTGTTCTAAAATGAAAACAGTTTGACCCATTGACTTCAAATTTTGTATACGTGATGCTCTTTGAGAATTGAGTAGACGCTATTAACAGTTTTGGAATTTGTTAACCCATGTCGGGCCGACGGGTGGTCAAAAAAAATTTTGGGTCCAAATTTTGTCCGATTTTACGGAATTCTGCTTTGGCTTTAAAGAAAGCCCCAAAAAAAATTTTGTTGAGTTCCATTAACCCATTGCGGCCCAACAGCTTTTTATAGGTTTTTTCAATACTTTACTCTAAATTCGAAACGGTTTGATAAATTGATTTCAAATTTTGTATACGAGATGCTCCTTGAGAATTGAGTAGACACTATTAACAGTTTTGGAATTTATTAACCCATGCCGGGCCGACGGGTGGTCAAAAAAAAATTTGGGTTCAAATTTTGTCCGATTTTATGAAATTCTGCTTTGGCTAAAAAGAAAACCCACAAAAAAATTTTATTGACTTGCATTAACCCATTAGAGCCCAACAGCTTTTTATAGGTTTTTTCAATACCTAACTCTAAATTAAAAACGGTTTGACCGATTTTCTTCAAATTTTGTATACGTGCTCCCCTGTGAGAATTGAGTTGACACTATTAACAGATGTGCAATTTGTTAACCCATGTCGGCCCGACGGTTGGTCAAAATAATTTTGGAAGATAATATGTCAAAATTTGCGAAGTACTGCTTTGACTAAAAAGAAAGCTTCAAAAAATTTTGTTGAGTGATTTGGAAGCAAATTACGTCCATTTTTGCGTAATACTGCTTTGCCCAAAGAGAAAGTGTAGTTCCGTTAACCCAGTGGGGCACAGTGGCTTTTAATAGATTTTTGCGTTACTTAACTCTAAATTAGAAACGATTCGACCGGTTTTCCTCAAATTTTATATGTGTGAAACAACTTGAAAATAGAGTTGAATCTGCTAATAGTCGGTCCTACGATTGTTCAAAAAAAATTTTTTGGAAGTAAATTACGTCAAAATTTGGAAAGTAGTTTGTACTGCTTTGAATTACAGAAAGTTTCAAAAATTACTAGAACATTATTCTTTTTAAAACCTAGAAAAATGGTTTTAAAAAGATTGCTTTCATTCATTTTAAAATTTACATGTGTAAACCGAGTGTAATTTTTGTGTTAACTTTTTGCAGTAACATCAACTTCAATTAAACCTCCATTGAGAGGCGCAGCAACGCGCACCGGGTATTAGCTAGTATTATATATATTTATTATTTATTTGTTTTTGTTTTTTTTTTTTGTTCTAGAACGACAATCGAAAGTTTATTAAGCTGAAATTCATTTCTACAGCATACACAATACATACAAAATAAGTTTTTATTTTGACCAAATTTGAAAGTTAAGTTTTCAAAACAACAGAGGAAATAGAAAACTAAAAATTTAACAAATAGCATACATGAATAAGTATCTATTTTTTACCAAAAAAAAAAAATTTACTAAATATTGAGTATAAAAATTTCATTTTAAAATTTTTAATTTTATTTTTTTTAATTTATAGGTGTTTCTTATGTGTATACAAGTATAATATTATGTTAGTATAAATTGTGTATATAAAAGTGTGTATATTTAAAATAGTAAACGCAAAATTTATGCAATTATTTATTTTTATGTCCTATATTCTATGCTATTATTCGTTGTTGTTGTTTTTTTTGTTTTATGTTTCTGTTGAAAAGTTTATATTTCCAAAAGTTTATTTTGCAATATTATACACAAATTTGGAAAATAATAAAAGGTAAATATAGTATTATTTATTGTTAATATCCATAGATACTGTTGTAGATTGGTACTTGTTGTCCAAATAGTGAATGATCATCTGTTTGTTGAATCACGGAAAGCAAGGACAAAATAGGGCAACTTAAACTCCTAGAGGCCAAAATGTAATTCAAAATTTCGAATTAACACGTGAATAACTCAGTTATAAGCTTTTCAAGTATTAAATATAGAGCAGTCAAATTAGGCCTTGCGAAATAAAGCCATATCTAATATCTTATTTCTTAGATGCAATTGAATCAAAACCTAATGTTTGTATATTTCATTTAATTTAACTTTCACCTTTTTCACAAATAAAGTCCAAGATAGGTCTTAACTCTCAGCTGTAATTAAGAAATAAGACCACTAGCTATTGTTTCAAATTTAATTGGGAACTAACACCCTAGAGTTTTTGATGATGTAGATGATATTTTGCAGAGGTTTTAAAGTAAGATTCAAAATGAGATTAGCGGTATTTCCCCTTTCCAAAATTTTAAACACTTCCTAAATTAAAGTCTCACCTACACATATATAATCATTCCAGAAAATGGAAAACGGCATTAAATAAATTTTAAATTCAGTGAAATAATTTTATGTACGTACTCCACTTTTGACATTACAGTGTACAGCTCATTTTCTAGTTTCAAACATGTGTTTCAAATTCGCATTAATATTTTTCTACGACTCTGTACTTTTTCAATATGTATATGAAATCTGTTATTTGTTTTTATTTTCATTAAGATTCTAATATATGTGAACAATTGTCATTTTGCATAATATTATGTTCTATTATACCATGATAGTAAACAGTGTTTGTTGTTGGTGTTGTATGAATAAGTATGCAAATGTCATGTAATTATTACAAATATGTAAAGTTAATTTTGTAATAGAGAGAATAATTTTAATATATTTTGTGTTTTTTTTGTTTTTTTAAATGGAATCCATTTGTTAACGCAATTACATCAGTTACAAATAATTTTAAAAATCTTTAATTTCATTTATCACTTTTCACTGGAAATTAATGTTCATATTATGTATAATTTTGAATTTAAATTAAAAAAATATAAAAGAATTATATAAAAAAAATAGAAAGATATTTAATTTTTTTTTTTTCAAAATAGATATGGAAAATAATAAAAAAAATGTTTGAAGATTATTTTAAAAATAGACCAAAGTAAGTTTTATTAAGAACCCAAAAGGTATGCTTGGGGATATTAAACATATGCCAGTTTTTAAGAAAGAAACATTGGAATTATAAAAAAATTAAGGAAAGCTATTTCAAGGATCTTATTCCAGAAAATATAATACTGAGTGCCTCGCTAATTACCTGCCATAAAACTTAAAATCATTTTGGTGTTGAAAACAAACAAAAGTTTCAATAGAAGGTAGGGCCCAGACCACCCACAACGAATATTGGGTTATTTATAGTTAATTTTTTTTGAGTCTATAAATTTGGATCCAAAGATAAAACAAACTTATGAATAAAATTAAAAAGCTTTGTAAACATTACATCCATAAGGTTATTAACATATTATTAAGTAAATTACTAATATATATTAAGTCAGCAACATTTTCAAGGTACTCGTAAATTTGTCAAACATGATTTAACAAGTCTATATTAAAACCAATAATATTATGTAATCAATTATTAAGAATTCATGTTAGTATTTAAGAATCATATAAATTAAAGTTGACTTATGCAAAATAGTTGATAAAATCTTAGTATAAATATAAGGTGAGAATCATTGTAAAGTTAAGTTCCAGTTTGGCTATCGAATCCCTATTATATTAAGTTAAGTTTTAAGTGGAATTTCAAAAATAAAATAACTGAAAAAATAAAACAAGTGTTTTTTTATAAATACTAAATTCAATTATAAAATTATTAATTGCAGTTTTTGAGAAATCTTATTTTTTTTTTCATTAGACGTTCACAGAAAGTCCATATATTTTGTTGTTGCAAAAAACAAATCAGATAAGTCAAAATGGCTTTAATCGTTTTTTAGTTTTTTTCGATTTCATTCGTTTTAAATTTCTTTATCAATGTTTTGCACACCAAATGTCAAAACAAAATTCAATATTTTTTATCTGTTAAAACGAATAAAAGTCTAATTTTATATAAAGGCGCTGATCAAACGTTCAATGAATCAGTAATTTTTAATTTATAGCCTATGTAAAAAAAATTTTGTTTGTATGGATTGCTTGACTTTTATTTGAAAAATTTAATTTTTTATTTCCACATGCAGCTAAAGAATGACATTTATCAGTTTCTGTCATATTTAAAAAGTATTACAGTTAAAACTGATAACATAATAATTTCGAATTTTTTCAGTACTGAAGCATTGACTGAAGAACTGAACGTCTAATCAGCGCCATTCTATAACAAATGTATTTTATTATTAAAAAATTTAATTTACTATTTAACTTATACAAATGCTTATAATACGTTTTATACTATGAGAAATACAAGAGGGGTAGTGGAAGTAATTAAGTTTGACAGTTTAGTTTTTAAATTAATTTAACAGAAATATTGATTTTAATTGAAGACGTCTTCAGACTTAAAAATATTGCCATTTAATATTTTTAAATTAAAAATTTAAACTTATATCAAATATAAGCTCCCCACATTCTAATTTGATCAACTAATCCTCTTATTTTCTTACAGACATACGTTTTTTCTGTCTAATATCATACCCATAGTTATATATCTTACTTATACTTATCTGTATATAAATAATATGTATTTAATTTAAAAACTCCATATTATCTAACGTATATACATATATAAAATTCTTAAATTTAAAAAAAAAAACATTGATTTTGCCAATTAAAGAAAATTTAACAAAAAAAAAAAATGTAGAGAATAATAAAAATAACATGATTAATCTTAAATATACTTCTTTTTCATATCTTTAAGATATTTTCTTTTTGTCATTCCATTGTTTCCTCCAATGTTTTTTTTCCTACTTAACATTGTGTTGAAGGTTTCATTTCTTTTTGTATTATTTTAATTGCGGTAGACGAGAAAAAAAATTTTTTCTATCAAATCTTAACTTTTCTTTGAAAAAAAAAAAAAAAAAAAAAAATATAATATTAAAGTTATCTTAAGATTCATTAAATGTTATTTTATTTCCGTTCTTTGTTTTTTATTTTTTTTTTTCCTATTTTATTGTTTTTTCTTACTTGTTTTTCAGTTTGTGTTTTATATTTGTTTTTTATCAGTAGAATTTTAAAAATTGTAAGTTAAAATATGGTTTCATCGTTTTCTTAACATTTTAAATTCTATAAGATTCTATTTTTTTTTTTTTTTTGCATCATATAATAATAACAATCTTTTTTCCTTTAAAAAAATAAACTTAAGATTAAATGTGTTTTGTTTTTCCTGTTGTTATTCTCTGTTGTAAAATATCCTTCGAAGTGCATTTTATTTGAAAGGATTAAAAAGTTTTCCAGAGAAAAAAATGTACAAGTATATGTGTATGTAATATTTTTGTATATTTAATATAAATAAATATGAAAATAATAGAATTGTTTAGGGTGGTACTAGAAAAATGCTTTTACAGTTAATCGACTTACTTTAGAGTTTTGCATTAAATAAGAAATTTTTTAAAGTTAAGCTTATAATGTATAGATAAATTTATGAAACCAGTACTTGCTTTTTAATTGTTGTAAGAGTGTTGTTTTAAAAACGCAAATATCTGCACTTAAAAATACTGAGAGAAGTAATAGAGATATTGAGTATAATACTCTTGATTAAGAAAATTTAAATAAAAGATGATTAAAACTTTCTAATAATCTTACACTACATTTTCGCAAACCATGATCTTATAAATCTTTTGTAAGATTGGATACAAGACTTTTATAAGTGAACTTAGACTTAAAAAATTTAAGTAAAAAAGCTAATAAGAGTGAAATAAAGCTCTTATAAGAACAGCACTTACAACAGAGTTGGTCAAGATGAAAAAATATGTTATAACAATGTCAATATTTTTTTTAAAACTGCTGTACCTCTTATTAAAGTATATATAAGAAGCTCATTATAAAGCTTAATCTTGGATAAGAGTATTAAGTCCCTTCAAAGAGTGGAAAATTCCTCCTTATAAGACGAAATATTCTCTGGGATATAAACATATGCTTGTCACAAGTTTTTTCCCTGCTGTCACTTCCAAATTCAATAAAATTAAAACTTATATAATATTATCATACAATAGTAAAGTTTTCTGTACAATAACAGTACTTTAAAAAAAAACAAAAAAAAATTCAGAAATAAATTGGCAAAAAAATTTATTTACTTTTATTTGATTTTAAATTAATTTTGAAATGAAATTTAAAAAAAATTAACCTATTAGTACCTATTATTATTTGAAATGGCCGTATTTCTTTTGAAAATTATTTTAGACCTAAGATTATAAAAGACAAAGACAAAGCAGAATTTCATAAAATTAAATTAAAATCCAATAAAAGTTCAAATAAAATTCTAGAAAATTTAAAATAATATTAAACAATAAATTTAATATTCTAATGGTAATGAAAAAAATTAAATAAAAAAATTTCTTTTTCGTTCCACCCTATTAACTGTCACATTGTGCATATATATAGGTAAGGGGTGTGTACATTTATTCTATTGTTAAAATAAAAAACACTTTTTACAATTTTATTTTATTCTTTTTTTTTTAACATTTTTTTTATTTTTGCTTTAAGTAAAAATGAAAAATAATATCTTCCAGATATAGATCTGCTAACTAATGAACGTGACTTGTATTTAGTTTAGTTAATCTGATTGCCTTTCAGTCTTTTCATCTGTTTTTTTTTCGTTTTTTGTTTTTTTTTGTAAATGTTGTAATTATGTATGTATATGTAGTTACTGTACTGTATTGTATTTATGTAGTTACTGTACTGTATTGTTATTTTGAAAATGTTATATAATCTAAAATAGAATGAAATGGAATTTTTTTTGAATTTTCATTAAAAATTTTTTTTAAAAAAAATATTTTTAGAACATTTTTTAAAACTTTAAAGAAAACAAAACATACTCGTATCTTAAAGTTAAAAAGAAAGAAAAAAAAAATTGTTATTAAACATTTTTTACTAAAAATACAAAAACAAGACAAGAATTTGATGTTTTTCTTTTGATATTTTTTTGAAGATTATTGAAGTTAGGAGTAACCTTTAAGATATAATATTATTAAGAATGTATAGACAACAAGAGCAACAACAACAGTACCACGGTACCAACAACAAAAAATGGAAGGGGACAAACATATATTTTGTATATATATATATAAATATATTTATATAATCTTTATTTAAAAATTAAAAAGAAAAATGAATTTTATTTAAAAAAATTAAATCTCTTTTAAATAAACCTTAGCCCAGACAAAGCCTAAAAAAAATTATTAAATACCCTGTATTAATTTCTGAGAAAATTTTTAATAAATTATTATAACTCTTTTTTATGTCCGTGCATATAGGAACGGGTATATTAAAATTACTCCTCCATTTGTAATACATCGATCTAAACAAGCTAGATATAATGTCTACTGTACGTATCGGATCAGCATCGAAAAGTAAACTGATCTAGCTATGTGTGTCTGTCCGTCTGTTCGTGTGACCGCACGATAACTCGAAAACTAAACGGACTAAAATTTTTAAATTCACGCCAAGTGATTTTTAGATAATTTCTAGGTAATTACATATGTATATATGTATGCCCTACTTTCTTTTGGCTAAAATTGCACCAAGACTTCGGGTAGCTGCCATTTGCATCTATGATTTTTTTCTAAGCATTGTAGGGTAGAGTGGGTGAAATTTGTTTTTAAATATTTTAACTTTTTTATATTTTTTTAATATTTTAATACCACAAGGGAATTAATTCATTGTTGATTTTATTTTATGCATCCTACTGTATATGAACGTAGTATCTAAAAGTTGACAAGGGCAACTATAATCTTCCTCGTTTTTTTTTGATTTATGAAAATTTTTTTTTCTTGAATTAATCTTAAGGATGAGTTTTGAAGATTTTCCAGGAACATTAAACTTAATGTTCTTTGATAGGAAATTGGTTATTAAAATAGGTTTTTTTTGTTATAGAGAACTCTCTTTCAAAGCGCAGATTATTTCCTAAAAATTTCACTACCCTCTAGTTAATATAAGCAAAATTTAACCCTTTTTATCCTTCTTTTATTCTTATCCCTGTAGTCATAGTATTGGGTAAGCAGGTAGGGTATTTATTAAAATATTCTGGCTGGTCATCTTCTTATGTCCTCCAGGAAGGAAATACATTATAACTAAAAATCTCACACTTCTTTCTAACCTGAGAGGTTTACTTTTTAACCTTGGGGGCTTGGGTTTATAACTGCGTTTTGAAGATTTCCATATTCCTAAGTAAAAAAAATGATTTTAAATTAAAAGTTCTTTTTATTTTGAGTAATATTTATAAAGAATCTTTTGTTTGTCATCTGAACCCTTATTTGTATTAAAAAATATCAAAAACTGAGTACTCTTGATAGAATATGCCGGTACTCAATAGATTACACCGGGGAGCTCAAGTATAAAAAATTCCACATTAAATTAACAAAGTCCCCAATCTACCACAGATAAATATTAAATAGAAACCCTGTTTCCTGCAATTCAGTGAATCACAGATGATACGCTATTGTGATCAAAACGTTTCCTGCGATTCAGTAAATCACCGATGATTCGCTAATTATCAAATAATATTCAACAAAATAATAAAACCAAAATGGTTGATGTCCATGCTATTCAGTTTCAAATACCGATTTTCAAGTTCTCCCCTTTACTTAAATTTTTAAAAACGGACTAGATTTCCACAGACCTCACAACAACACATACTTAAAAAAAAAAAAAATATCCTGGAAAGATTATATTTTCCACCAAATAAACAATTAAATAATTCCAAAAAAAAAAAAATTGAAATATCTTTTAGACAGGACTTAAACCTAAAGTTTCTTTATTTACTTTTAAATTTATATTTTAAAATGTTTATGTTATACTTTAAAGACTATTACTACTAACATACTTCCTATTCCTTATGTTACTGTTACATATTTAAAAAAAAAAAATAAAACAAAAATCCCTTTTAATTTTTTTTTTTTTGTTTTTAAATCCTTTTTAACCCTTTTTTCGATTAAAATTTTTTTCTTATGGGTTTTTTGTTTTTCTTATAAATACTTTTTAAGGAAAAAGCTTTAATGCATTTCCTATAATTTAATACATGAATTGTTGTTTTTGTTTTTTTTTTTTTATTTTGTGTGTAAATTGTTGTTGTATATAAAAAACATAAACAAATAAAAAAACAAAAACAAAATAACTTTAAATGTTTTCAACAGCAGCTTAGTTTTGTTTAGTTTCAGTTTTTCAGAAAAAAAAGAAAAATTTTAGGAATATAAAATTTTCTTTTGTAACGAATAAATTTTTTTTAAAAATCGATAAGAATGTTTTTGGATTTAAGTTACAAAATAAAAATAAAAAAAAAAACAAAAAAAAAGTAAAACAAAAGTTTCACAGAACAAAATATGTCTTAAAGTTTTTTTTTTACTTTATAAGCTATACATGATGAGGTTTTTTTATTTTAAATAACAGGAAAGTTTTTTTGTGTATGTGTGTGTGTATAGTACTGTGAAAACAATATTTTGTAACAAATACAAAAAAAAATTAAATATTTAATTTTATGTCCACTTTTAGTTTAACATGACCTACTAAATAATGTATTTAATTTTTAATTTTTCACTTAGTTCAGGATTGGATTTAATAAGATGTTATGTTATTTATATTATTAAGGAATTGTTAATAGCTTTTAAATGTGATTCATTTAATGTGACTATTAATGTAGGTATGTATTTAAAAATTATATTTGAACTAGCTGTTGGCCCGTCACAGAATGACGGAAGGTCAATTGAAAGAAGAACTTTTTCTAATTAAAAACTATTTCTAATTTAATTATATACATATATATTCATATATTGTATATCAATACCATATTCTTAAATGAAATCGCAACCGTAACTCCGTCTATTAATATTTTGTATACATATTTTTAAAAAAATATTGCTATGCATAGTTTTCACAACCATTGCTTAAATTCTAATCGAAATATTTGTTTGTTGCTAACATTCTACAATGTACCTTACCCAACATGCTAAAATGTACCTATTTATATGTACGTAAAATTGTATTAAATGTTGATTTTTGAATAGAGTTTTTTGCTTTATTTATAAATTTTGAGTTATAAACTTTATTTGGAATTTTTTTTAATATACCGAAATAAGTTAAAAAAATATATTTGTTTGGCTTCTATGGTGCTGACTGCTGGGCTTGGTGCATCGAACTCAAGTATTGTACACTCAAAGCCACTTTGCCAACCTGTACACCTTTTTTTTCCATTTTTAGCTTTTTTTTAAATAGAAAAAATAATTAAAAGGAATTATGAGGGAAATATTCAGGGATAAGAGAGTGATGTTGGAACTTTGAGGGAACTTTGAAAATACTTTGATTGCATTGCTTGGGTTTTTTGCTTTTCAATACAAGCAATGCAACAAAGCGTACATTGGTTATTTCAGATTTTCACTGAAAATAATTAAGAGTTACTACACAATTTTCTGGCTAAGCTTACTATTTATATAAAATTTCCAGAAAATGTTCTGTGAGTTTTAAAAACGTAAATGAACAAATTCATACATTTAAAATAATTTAAATTCATAAAAAAAATTTTATTTATTTTTTTTTTGTTTTTCTTTTTTATTAAAAATAAATAAAACATTTTTTGGCCTGCTTGTGATAATTTATGATATTTTATTTTCTAAAATAAAACACATTCAACAAAACATTAATATTTTATTTTTTTATAATTGAACACATCTAACAAAACACATTTAATTGAATGCGTTTGTTACACCTCATTCTAGACAAATATATTAATAAAATAATAATAATTATTCTAATGTTTTGGTATCATTTGGTTTGATAATATATGTATGGTGCCGCCCATACATGGTAGAGCAGGTTTTCAACGTGGTACACGGAAATGTTTAAAAACAATACCACTCAGTTTTCCAATCTATCATCGGAACCATCATTTAATTTTTTTTTTTTTTCAAAAATATGTCAAAAGTATCTGACAATTTTGAATTTAAATTTTTTTTTACAGTTTTCATTTAACTATACAGTTCTGCCTATTTAATATTTTTCTTCTAAAATTATGACATTTAATATTTTTTTTTATATTTTAAAATATTTTTCACAATTAATTTTATAATTATTTCAAATTATTTATTTAATTCTTTGGTATTTTATACTTTGTAATTTTACTATTTTTTTAAATCGAAATATCTCACAAACTTTTGTGTCAAAAAACTAAAAACAAAATGAAAAAACAACATTTAAGTTGTTCAACTTGCCTATACTTGATACAAACAACTCAAAATAGAAAACAAAGACTTCACCCACATAAATCAAAATTTTTTGATTTTCATCCAACCAACTTTCTAACTTTCAAAATGGGGTTTCAATTGCCCATACAAGATTTAATTTCGCAAGTACGTGTTCCAAGTACAAAACTAAGTTGGTCCGCCATGTATAGGGGGCATGAGAATTTAATAGTTGGTTTATTTTTTAACAGTTGAAGAAAATTAATTTTAAATAATTTACTGTAGTAATTTCTTTTTTAATTAAAGTTATAGTGCATTATTGATCTACTATTACTCTTAAAATACTACTTCAAAAAAATAAATCATGATCAACGTTAAAACTCAAAATAATGTCAAGGGTTTCCAGATTAAAATGCATACTAAATTTGGTGTAAATACAGTTTTAAAGTTATAAAAATTACACTTTTTATTTAAAAATTGCTATAATATTATTTTAATGTATAACAAAGGTGGGAGTTATTAAACACAATTGCCTAAAATTTCATATTCAATTGCCACACTATATGTATACTTTATATATAAATTAAAATTTTACCATACATGAGAATCAAGACTTTTGCGGGATTCAAATCGTACTTCCTTAATGACGTCTTATAAGCCGTACTAATCTACTGCACTATTGAAATTATTTCACGAAATTCTTAATAAATCCTTATATTGATTAATTTTAGTTATAAGAAAGAATATTTTAAAAGTTTTGTTTAAAATATCAGTGACTTCAATGTCTTCTTAAAGAAAATAATTTTTTAATATTATATCTTTAATCTCGTCATTTTGTCATTTTGTACAACAAAATATGAAAAAAAAAAAAATTAATAAGTCTGATGAGTTTCTTGAATATTAACCTTGAATAATATAATTTAATATAATTTACTAAAAAACTAATTCTCATGTTTAAATAAACAGTTAGATTTTAATGGTTGGTTACGAAATCTCGCATTTCAAAATCTTGCGTCTCTAAATCTCGTGTCTCAAAATCAAGCGTTTTAAAGCCTTGCGTATTAAAATCTCGTATCTTAAAATCTCATGTTTTATAATCTTGCGTTTTCCACTTGCATATATACCCATATTCCGCAAAAGGCGGACAATACTATTTTGAAATTCTTTCGCGATATTTTTAAAAAACTTCGCAAAAATTCTATATTTTGAGACACGAGTTTTGACACGCGAGATTTTGATACCCAATATTAATAAACACGAGATTTAAAAAAAACCTAGATTTTTAAAAGCATGAGATTTCGAGACACGAGATTTCAATTCACGAGATATCGATACGCTCCCACATTGATTTAACTCTACAATAAATATTAATAAAAACTTAAAATACGCAATAAATTTAATAAATATTCTTCTACAATTCTATTGTACGCATTCACATGTACTTAAAGTAAAAATTTTTCTACATTAACTTTAAGAACCACCCAAAATTTGATTCTGTTATATTTTGTATATTAAATTACTTAAGTGTTAATATCTCTAAATATACTTTAAATAACATGTACATATAGTTATAAACAATATATTATATAATAATATAATGTATATATATATATATATATATATATATATATATATAATAAATTACACAATGCGTCATTATATTGCAAAAAGGCAGGCACCCTTGTCTGAATGAGGTGAAACCTGTCAAAAAATTTCAAGGATACCATAAAATAGAACAAAATACAATTTATATATTATAATAGTATTAGTATATTATTATTATTAATATATTAGTGTACAAAAAAAAACAAAACCGTGTATTAATAACAATAGGTAGTACATAATGTAAAAAAAACAAAAAAATAAAGAAAATTAATATGATGAAATGCAGAAAATCTTTTGACACAATTGAAAAAAAAAAGTGAACCATAAAAATTAAAATACAAAAAACCAAAAAACCCATTGTCATATAATATGTTAATATTATATTGTATGAAATAAAAAACTTTCGATTGTATGTCTATGTATGTGTTTGTTTGTATTAACAAAATAAATAAAATTATATTTATTTTTTTTAAATGTTAATATAATTTTATGTATAATTATGTTTGACACAAAGTGAATAAGTGTTAAATAAAGATTTCCAGAAGCTGATTAAGATTACAATCATAAAGATTATAAATTTTATGTATGAATGAATGTAAATACTTGTACATTTAAAATCAAAATTTTTCTATATTTATAATACAATTCAATTTAAAGTAGATAATAACAGGTAGCTGGAAATAATGTCTAAGACAATAAAGCCAAATAAACTTTAGTTTTAAATCGGATGGAAAATTAAGCCGAAATCGAATAAACTACGAAAGATTGGGTAAAAAGTCTCCTATTTTAAGAGTACTTTATATATTTGTGTCTGGAAAAAAGAAATTCCTTAATCCCTGATACACCTGTATTCAATTCAAAGATTCCTAATAATCTAGTAATGTTGCATACATTAATATACTGCTACATAACAAGATCGGTGACTTGAATTAAGCCCATGCGAAATAAAGCCCCCGGGGTGTTATTTTCCATTGAATGAGAAATAAATCCCCCAGAAAATGGGAAATAAAGTCCAGGGTTTTATTTCTCTTTTAAGTTGAACTACGACTTCTGTGAGAAATAAAGCCCGAGGAATTATTTCTAATTTCAATTGAACCTCAAATGAAAAGAACACAATGGTTTCATATATTTAATAGTTTCATACGAATATATAAAGACTTTCTTGAACTATAATACCAAAAATTATTAGCACACATTTTGAGGTTCGGTTTACATATAAATTTCATTTATAATAAAAACTACACATATAAACCTGATTTTGTAACTAAAGTCTTGCATATTTTAATTTATAAATACTCTGAAAAAGGGGTTAATTTTGAGTTTTTAACCAATATTAAATATGCTTCCTAATATTGAATCTCGTATATGTTGTTTTACATCTAATATTTTGCTTATATTTCTTTCAGGTTTGAATATTACAAAAATGGATTTTATTACATATTTAAATAGAAATAATAACTTGGGACTTTATTTCTCAAAAGTCGAAGATTCAATTGAAAGAGAAACAACACCCCTGGGCTTTATTTATCATAGAAGCTGTAGTTCAACTCAAAATAGAAATTAAACCCTGGTGCTTTATTTGGGGTCTTATTATTATAAGACCCCAGGGCATTTTTTTTCATTGAACGATGCCCTAATTCAGGTCACCAACAAGATCATACACAAATGGGGTCAAAATCAAAAGAGAAAACTGAATCATTTGAAAAATGGAAATAAAGCCAATTTGACTTTATTTCCTTCTCGAAAGGTTTACATGGAGGAATTCCTCAAAATTCGCATTTGACATTACTACCTGGGCTATTATTTTCCGGTGACCTAAAAATATTCATAAAAAATTTTTAAAAACACAATAATATTATAAAATATGATAGGTATTATAAACCTGGAGGCATTTTTGGAAGATTAATAATAATAATATATATGTACATACTTATATAGTGTATTGTAACAATATTAGAATCGATTAAACCGAACATTGGGAATCTCAATTAATTGTTTGTGAATAATAACTTATTATTTAGAATTAGAAATTAAATCAAAAATATATTTGGAATAGGGTAGAGGCGTACTTCATGTAAATTCTTTGCGCCCTAATTATTTAAAAAATCAACCACATACAAAATGATTACTTTGAAATATACATATACATGAATTGGGATGGATTTTAGAGATAGTTTCAAAAGTTGGGTTTCAATAATTTTTTTAACGGATGTTTCGGGACGTCAGCTTCTTCTACTTTAAATGCCTATACTCTTAAAAATAATTAGAAGCTAGTTTTGACTACAAAATCAGGATTATGTATACGTTTTTTCCAGAATATGCATTTATGTATCAGAACGCATTTTAGAGTTAGTTTTATTTAGAATTAGGTAAAAGCTAGATTTCAATAATTTGTTGGGGATGAGGGGCGAAATCCTTCTGCTATTATAAAACTTTTATTGTTGAAAAATATACGAAAATATAATACGTAGACATCAAAGAGTTGATTCAACATCAGGGTTTAAAGGAGTTTTTTAATATTAGTGTATGGTTCAACCATTCGCCGTCTTGGGAATCATTTAAAATCCTTCTTCTAATCAAACTCTTCTGAATGGATTATAAAAAAAGTTAATGTCTTCCATTTAACCTTTCCTTCAAAATAAAACAAAACATTTTTAATAAAACAACAAACATTTGTGCAAAATCAATTTGTTCTAATTCAAATATAAATCAAATATCAAATTCCAAAAGAAATTGAAAAAATTGAAAAGGGAGTCTTCCTATAAAATGAAAAGAAATTTCTAAGAATCAGGAAGAGTAGATCATAATTTTGAATTCCATTTTTGTGTATTCTTAAAGAATTCTGAGACAAAAAATTTCAAGCATAGAATATTGTAAGAAATATAGTCTTATTATTGGAATTTTATTTTTGTGAATTTTGATGGTATTCACCATGGTGTATTGCGATTGAACAATCATTTTTTGATTTAATATTATATTTCATTTAGATTAAAAAAAAATGAAAATATACACGTGTATATTTCCAAAGAAAAGAAGAAGAAAATAAAATTTGATGACTAAGTGATTGCTTCAATCAAAAAAAAAAAAAAAAGGCGGTAGGTAAAATCATAGGGTCTCCGAAATGGACATTTAAAAAATGTGATCAATAATATTTTAAAAGGAAAACTTATGCTTATTCTAGATCTTCTGGAACTTCATCTACAAGTTTTAGTATTGTTCAAAAATTTTATATTTTAGTTTTTAGGAATTGTTTTGTAGCTTAAAGAACGGATCCAAGATCTTGCAAAGTTCATTTTAATTTAATTATTTATCCAGTTGTTAAGTAATTTCAGACCTGTATATTTGAAATACCAGTATAATCACTTCAAGTACCAGTACTTCAAGTATATTTAAAGTACCAGTACAATTACTTCAAGTACCAATATATTCAAGTACAATTACTTCAAGTACCAGTATATTGAAGTACCAGTACTTCAAGTATCAGTACAATTACTTGAAATATACAAGTACAATTACTACAATTACTTGAAATATACTGGTCCATTTACTAGATACTCATTACTTTGTCAAGTACCACTAATACTTAGATTTTGAGTCATATACTATTGTTCGAGTCAAATACACTTTAATAAGAGTTTATAATAGAGGTAATTAAAAAGATTCAATATTATATACGTATGAATTAAAATTTTATGATATTTAATTCCAGTTTTACTGGACTTTATGAATGCTAATATATTTGCAAAAAAACTTGGGATGGGAATTATTGAACTCTTAATACTTAAGTATTTCTTTGTACCTAGTTACTCGAAAATACTTAAGTATCAAAAACCAATTACAAAAGAAATTTGACTCAAAAAGTAATTACTTTTTGGAACTTACAAGTATTTTTAATTGATTCTTTGACTTATACTTTAATTTTATAACTATCGAAATCTAAGTAATAACTGTTTTCGACAAAATAAAGAGTATCAAGTAATGGTACTTACAATTGTACTTAAGTATTATTTTACTCAGTATTTTACAAATTTTGTAACAATTGAAATCTAAGTAATAATTGTTTTTGAGAAAAGTAATGAGTATCAGGTAATGGTACTTACAACTTTACCTAAGTACTATTGTACTCAGTATTATACTGGTCTGAGTGATTTGTAATCAATTTGCTTAGAGTTAAAAGAAATTCAGAATAATATTACAAGTAGTTAGTAGATATTTAAGTGATTAAAATTTATACCTGTACAAGAATTGTAAACTTGTGTGGCAGAGGTTTAAGCTCCTGTAGGGCCTATCATAACACGCTTCTTCGTGTTAGTAAAAAATATTCACTTATCAAAAAATGAATATTATTTGATTAGTGATGACAAGTTATTACAAAAAAGGTCTGATAAAGAAGGTTTAAGGTAATCATTTAAATGGACGGATGTACCAAAAATAACTTATGGATTTTTTAAAATATTCTTTTGAAAAAAATGTTCTAATTATGAATTGGTATTTTTTTATAATATTTAATGATAAAATTATGATGTAATGACTGTTCATTTCTTTCTTTTTTTTTTATTTTATTTCATTTTATTGTAGTGTTAATACAAATGTTAATTTTATATTCTATAGAATAAAAGAAAATTATAGAATGGGATGGAAAATATATTCTTGGAATGAAAATAAATTATATTCATATTCTTTTGGAAAAATTAATTTTCATTTTGTTCCATGATTTCTTTTTTTTTTTCTTGTTTTTTTTCTTATAACATATCCGTTTTCATTTTGAATTATTTAAAATAATTAAAGCACAAGAAATATACATTTTTAAAAAATGTTCTTGTGTACTTGTATTTAATATGAAAAATTAATCTAACCTAAGTCTAGACTCTAGACTAATAAAAATTTTTAGTTTGTTTTAATCGTTTGATTCAGGTTGATTCATAATATAATTAAAAATTCAAAATTTATATGATTTATGTTTAAAAGGACGCGAGATGCTTGTGGGGGCTTTATATAAATTTTATTTTATATAATGATTTTTATTACCAAATTTACATTAATAAAATTAATAATTTTATTAAACTTAATATTTAGTACGGAAAAGTTGTTAATGTTTTAAAAATTTCAAAAGTAAGTCGGAATAGGTTTACTTCTAACATACTTCATTGATACTAGTTATACCATGGTTGACTAGGATGCCATTAGATACCACTGATGCCATGCTTGAAGAAGATTCTGAACTTTTAGGAAGATTTTAAGCTTTGATTGGTAAAATGTGGTCTTCTCCTAACCGTTTCAAAGGCAATGGAGCTTGAGTTTTTGAATAATAACTAAATACCAATTAATTTAAAGTAAGAAAAATTGCAAACTTAAAATTGGTTTGATATCCCCTGAATTAAACTAGTGAGACTTCCTGCACCTATTTATACGAGAAAGTTTAATATTGATAAGAAATATGATTTTTAAATAAATGTTGTATTGTAATTGCAATATTGTAATTAAATAAAAATAATATTTCAAATGCTAAAAATATTTTTAATTGCATATTACTAGGCGCAATTTTAAATTAAATGAGGGATTTTTCATTCAAAATGCATCGGAAGAAATATAATATATATTATAGTCAATAAAGTTTAGTGTAAGTAAATTCGCACTGTCAATTCAATTTAAACATTTGAATCTAGTTTTAGTTTAAGTGGTCCAAAAGAGCTAGTGCTCTTTAGAAATCACCTTTAGGAACAGGTTATACTTGTAACTTTTTTAATATCTTAAACAAAGGATATAAATTTTAAAATGTGTGTGATGCTAACTGTTACCTTTGGTTAATTGGTAAAACTAAAAAATGAAACTTTATGTACACATACTATATCATAGAGCTTATATAATATGAAAAAATTTTGAAGTTTTTTTATTTCAAAAATAGTTCGAAATACACCTAGGATTTTTATGCGAGAGAGAGCCACGAAATTCCGAAAAAAAATCTCAAATTAAATAAAAATCCCAAATTTCAAAATTCCAAATTACAAAATCCCAAAATACCAAAATTCCAAATTTTAAAATTCCAAACTGAAAAATCCCAATTTTTAGTTAGTTATAAAATCAAGGTTATATCTTTTTCCAGAATATTTATATATAATGAATATGTGAGATTTTGAAGCAGGTAGGATTTTAGAGTTCCTTACCAAATCATAGTTATTGCAGAATAGCCTTTTACAGAATGTATATATTGTATATGTGTTTCTACATACTAGTTTATGCAAGATTCGGAATTCGGAGGATTTTACATTTGAATTTTAAAGAAGTGTTATCGCTTTTTCCAGAATATTTATAAATATGTTTATGGGAGATTCTGAGTTATTTAGGTTACAAAGTCAGGGTTTCAATATATTTTTTAGCGGAGGAGTTTTATTGTTGGTTACAAAACGAATTATGTTAAACGATAGTGGTTTAGGATTTTGGGATTTTTGAATTTTGGGATTGATAACGCTATCAGTAATCTCCACAGAGTTACAAAGCTTATTCTTGAGACAACCTGCATATTATAAAACATACTTTTTCTATTCATTTTAAAGCTTTACTAAAAGTTATTTTCACTTGTTTAATCTACCTTATGTTTAATTTTCTATAATTGACAATAAAGGATATTTACAAAAGTATTATAAACTTAAATTTTTTTGTAAAACAAAGTCAAAAATTAATTTCTTTGAACACTTTTATATTCCATTTACTTAAAATTAAATTTATTTAAAGCAGATTAGTTACGAAACTGTATTTAGTTACTTTTAATTACTTTTAATCTAGAGTTATTATTAATTTAATGAATTCCCGACATAGTATTTAGTTACTTTTGATTACTTGTTTAATCAAGAATTCTTTTTAATTAAATGCAGTGAAAATTCCAGATTATAATAATTATGCATTTATAAAAAATTATTAAAGTTAACCATTTAATTATAATTAAAATATAATTTTAAAATTTTTTTTTAAATAATAAGTATGTATAAAATATTTAATATGAAAATTATTCAGTGTTAATTTAATGAGTTTCTAATTGAAAAACAAAGAATATATTTTTCAGATTCTTTTCAGTTGAAAAAATTTTTCCATAGGAATGATAAGTAATTTTTTTTTAACATTGAAAAATAAATGTTGAAAGTTTTTTTTTAATTTTTTTACATACCTACACATTATTCAAGGTATCATATCTGTGTAGAATTTTTCTTTTTTCAAAGTATAATGCCCCCCTCCTGAAATATTAAACGAACCGAAAGGTGTAAATAATTTTAATATGATAACAGAGTGGAAAAAAAAATTTAAGAAAAACAAATAGGTGTAGATTTTATGTTTAGTTTTTCCATACTTTTCCTTCATATAACAGTAATTTTGTTAGCAAGGAAAACAGTTTACTTTTCTTAGCATAAAAAAAACTGTTTTTAACACCGTTTAAAGTTTGAAGTACAAGTACATAAATGGAAAAGACAAATATAATAAATTTGAATATGGGTGTCGTTTTTTATTACAAAAAATAGTTCTTACATTTTAAAGTTATTTAGGCTATGTGACAATATCAGGCCTCGGACACGGAAATAGCGAGCTAACAATGCTTCAAGAAAAGTTTTAAACTTATAGGTTTTATACAAGTGGCGATATAGAATACAGCGAAAACCGAGTCCAAAATTAGATTGCCATTTGCTTGTAAGAAAGCGCTCGCGTTCTGACTGAATAATTAAAACCAATGTTTGTTTTTATGTGTTTGAAATTATTTCTGAAAAAATGCTCGCTGAAAACTCTTTTCCTCGTGGTGTGTGTTCTCGAGTTCTAAGTTGTAGTATCCTAATGTTTTATTTTCCTTTTTTTATTTTAGTATTAATTAATATCTGCTACTTTTTGAGTATATTCGCTTAGAACTTCATGCATTATATATGCTTTTACTAATAAGCCTGGCCTAAAATATTGATAGACTATGCTTAAAAAACAGTTGTGTCTATATATGCGAATTGTTAAAGTCCTTCAATATGATAAAATTATGTTTTACAAAGGAATCATATGATTTAGAATTATATGATCAAAACTGTTGATTAAGGAGATTGATCTAAATTGAGTTTATTTCCGTTTCCTAGGTTACGACTCTTTCATGAAAAAAGAAGATAGCCTAACAGTTGTTATACCCAGAAGCAAAAATGGTCGTTAAAAAAATTCTATCAATAATGATACTTAAATGAACTGAAAAGGCACTACCACATCCATTCAGTATTTTGGCACTTTTATTAACTAACATCACTAGTTACCAGAGAAAAGTTGGTCAAATCTCCAGAACTGAACTCCAATATATTGTCAGAGGAGTTAGGATGGAGAGATATTTTATTTTAATTAATAACTAACATTATTGTCCCCCAAATTGTCCACCTAGCTACCAGAGAACAGTTGGTCAAATTCTCCGAACTCAAGATCCGATATATTGATAAAGGAATAAAGATGGGAAAGGAACAGGAAGAGATAAATAAACTGAGATTCAGGAAGGAATAAGCTGACTTTCATCCTTAAATTTTGGAGTTGAGTAACACAAATTGGTACCTCACCAAATTTCGTATCTAATCATTTTCTCTTTTATTATCTTCTAGTGATTCCAATTCAATTTTGGTTTTTATGAATCGTAGATTTATTGTTTTCTACTTTAAAAAAATGGTTGGTCAGATTGAAAAACTTATTTTGTGTTTTCCTGCAAATTTTATTTGTTTGTTTATCCATTTTTTAATTTCAATGTGAAGACAAACAATTGGTTTTGATGGAAAATTTGTTGACAAATTTTTGTCAAGTTAAAAAAAAAAAAAAAAATTTATTTACCTTCAACTAACACTGAGAATATAAATAAAAGACTAAGAATTTAAATGATGAAAAATGGTGTTGACAAAATAAAAATAAACAAATTCGTAAAATAAGAGTATCCAGTTATACATATATATTAATATAATACATATATGCATAGGTAGTAGTGAAGGTGTGAATCAGAAAGTTTAAAAAATAAAAGTTCTGAACTAATATTAAATACCCATGTGATAAATTTTAAGTAAAAATTCTTTTCTTCCTTTTAACGAATTTTTATTGTCCTTATATTTTAAATTTGAATTATGACCATTTTTCATAAATTTTATTTTGAGTAAATAAAAATTATTTATATATTTTGGTAAAATAAGTGTACGAAAGTGTGAAATAAAGCACGAAATGGTAAGGAAATTTATTGACCCTATAAATGTGTGTGTGGAAAAAAATAAAATGTGAAGAAAAGACCCGCGCTCCAAAATTTATCAAAATAACGAAAGACTTTAAAATCTTTGACGTATATTAACCCTTTAAAGTCCAAATTTACAGTTATCGGGTTTAAAATTATTTGTATATAAGAAAATATTTCTTCTTAGAACACAAAGCATTTTTCGGCACTTCTAGGGCTATAATAAGCAAATTAAGGTGAAAATTTCTGTTTGTAGCTTACAAGAAACTGGCTGCAGTAAAGGGTTAAAAAAAATATTCAATATTTAAAATGATGCGAATGATGAGAGCATGCCAATGAAAGTAATATTTAATATATTGCAATACCAAATGCTTAACTATCGAGGTTGGAGGTTAAAAATATTTTGAATATAGAATTTTATCTATGACTTTTATCATGAAGTATATTAGAAATCAAATCGAATATTGTTTTAAACTTTTTCAAAGGTTGTTCTAGAATACTAAATATACTAAGAATACAATGAATTGAAATATGAAAACTCTACCTGTTGTAAATTTGAATATTTTTGAAAATGTTAGTAGAGTACGTTCAATCAGCATAATATTTGTAAGCGAATGCGTTCAGTCACTTTTTTTGTAAGGTTAATCTACTGTCTACTGCTTTTTATTTTCATGAGATGGTAAGTATTTATGAATTATGAAATTCATGAATATCAGTTCAATTAAAACGCATATATTAATAAAATTATGTACAGAGCATTCTCCCTTATGTACTTATGGAACAACGGACTTGTAAACTCACAGCACATATAAAAAAAAGACTTCTTAAACAATTAGTAAACCGATAAATTGGTTCTTCCAAATTGGAAATATGCTAAATATTGTTTTATGAATTGGAAAAATTTCATAAAACAATATGGGAAATATGAACCCATCAATTGTATATTTATTGCTATTAATAATTTTAAGGACCATATTGATTTGTTATTAACCAAAGAGAAATATTAATTTATCTTATGATATAACTAAGACTACCTACATTTTTAAAATATAGCGCATACTCCTAAACTGTTCAACCAATTATCATGAAAACTTGTCTGGAAAGAGTTCACAATAAGAGTCTGGGTTATTAGCATATTTTAAACTTTTTTGTTCTAAAATAAAAACGGTTTAACCTATTTATTTCAAATTTTGTATACATTCTGCTCTTCTGGACAATGGAGCAAACTCTTTGAAGAGACTGGGAATTTGTTTCGGCACGACGATTCGTGAAAAAAAAAATTTAAAAGCGAATTAAGATCATTTTGCATAAGATCAATAAAAGCGAATTTAAGATCAAAATGTTTAACCCATGTCGGTGCAATTGCTCGAAAAATGGTTTAGTCGCAAATTACCTGCTATTCTGTAAAGTGTCTAAAAATTTTTCGAGTTTCAAGTTAACCCGTTGCGGCACCACAACTTTTTAAAGGTTTTTTGTTACACCCGTATGACTATAGGTCATACAGTATACCTTAATTTGGCATTACTTTTGTGATGCAGAGTAATGCTCATGACGCGCAACATTGCTCAAAACAATAAATATCCAAAAAATTTATTAACAATTGCGAAATATAATTTTATATTCTGTAATAATTATCTTTTACAATTAAAAACTTATTTAAATCTTAAATAAAATATAATGATTTGAATACTTAAAAAAAAACAATTCAAACTCAATGTGATATGGTACATAAAGTTATATTTGAAATATTTACATAGAAAGGGAAAAGTATATATAGAAAGAGCAAAGTATCTACAGAAAAAAGTATATAAATTTTTTAAAATCATCTTCATTTCATATATGTATAAACTTAACCAGGTAAAAATCTAAAATGACACTTTTAAATTCATCGCCCTTTAAAATAATATTTTCCCATATTTTATATTCATATAATGTATCTTAAGATATAAAATATTTCAGCAAAATTTAATAAAATATGATGCCTAGAAAAAATATTTAATTGTTTTTAATATTTTCTTGTATGTTATTCTCTTCATATAATAATATGTACCCAATATATATATATATATATATACATATATATAAACATATACAAAATATATAAAAAAAAAAAAAAAACACCTTCAAATGTAATTTAGCAGTAATAAAAACACCTATAGATATTTTATTATACGAATATATAAAATATTTATACACATTATAATGTATCTCTGGTACAATATAAAATGTATATAAACAATTATTTGTTTTGTTTTTTTTTTATTTGATTTTATTTAAAAAAAAAAAAAAAAAACAAAAAAAAATTAAAGAAAAAACCAAAACATTGCAACATATTGAAAAAAAACAAAAGGGTAAAAGATGCAAAAAAAAAATTGAAATAAAAAAAAACACAATGATGTGAAAATTGTGTATTTTTTCCTACTCTATCTCCTACTACCTATATACTGTTTTGTTTATATTTTCAGAAATTGCATCCTTCTGTCCATTCCATTCTACTACTCATACACTCATACTCAACATATTCTTCTATACTTTCTTTTTGTATGTTGTTAACTCCTTGTTTCACAAGTAATTCATTATAAAAATATTCTGTACAGTTACTTTGGTGTTGGAATATGTATGTATGTATCTACTGTTATGTAGTAGATAGGTACTTTAAAATTTTCTTATATTTTTGTTGTTTTTCTTCTTCTTCCTTTATCTTTTTTTCCTTCATTTTTTTTATTATTATTATATACATATTGTTGTTGTTGTTGTTATTCTTGTTGTTTTTTTTTACTTTTTTTTTACTGTCATCACTACACTGTTGTAATGCATTGTTTTAAATGCACTTTCATTGTTTTTCAGACATCAAGGGTATTTTTATATTATTATTATATTATTTTTTTTTATTTTGTTATTGTTGCTGTTGTTGTTGTTTTTATTGTTTCCATTATTATCTGTTTTGTTTGTTTTATTATTAAAGTGTACACATACACTTTAGATGATGATAAGTTTGTTGTTGTTTATTTTTTTTTTTAAGTTTTTATTATTTTTCTTCAACTATAACTATTAATATTATTTTTTTTTAAGTTATTTTTCTATATATATTTATTTATACATATATATTTATATATATGTATATGGATATATATATATATATAATACATATATCCGTATATAGTTTTTTTTTAACTTGAGGGCTGTGTGAGAGTAAAAGTGAGTAAAACAATATAACAGTAAATTAGAACAAGGAACAGAAATAAATTGCAAAGAAAAGAAAAACTGTTGGTATTTTTCTATGAAACTATACGTACGAGTACGTACAACGTGGGTACGTTTGGAAAATATCTAAAGGATTAAGATTTACTGAAAAGTTTTCGTTTTTTCAATTTATTGGTAGGTACGTCTTAAAAATAAGAAAATTCAATAAGAGTGTAATAGTTTGTAGGTAAGAAAGGTGCAATAGAACCTATAGCAATTAAGTCTATTGAAGATATATTGAGAAATTTATTTGACAAATAACGGTTAATGCTGGATTTTCCGCGTCAGATTTTATTTTCCATTTTAAATTGGAAATAAATCGAGACCTAATATGCTTTAATTCCACTTCGAAAATTATTATTTTGGGAAATAAAATTTTGGAGAGTTGGGACACAGTGTTACGCCATTTCTGGAATTTGTATATACGTATATATTTTGTTTGGTAAGATTATGAAGATTATATGAATAAGGAAGACGTATACCTACCGTTGATTTTGTATAGCCAATTTTAAGTTTCGAATGGTGTAACCCAAGAACATTTACGTCACCTCACGCACCATCCTATTATTGATACATATTTTTAGATAACCTATGCAAACTTGTGAAAGTTTTATATTAAAATTGAACTACAGCAGGATTCTATTTGTAGCTTCTAATGTATATTTGTAGTTCTATTGTATAAAAAAACTTAGGTTCATAGCATTCAATTTTTTAAATTGGGCTAAACGTTTACTTAAATTTATATTTCCAATATAATTATCTCCATTATGAGATATAGTTGCCTCTCAAGATACCAAGATTTTTAACATTTTTTAGAAGTACTTCAGTTATTCAATGGTTCACGCACGCAAATTCTACCAATCTTTAATGGTTAGAAAATTTTTAAATAATAAATTGTTCTTAATAAGTTCTTAATAATAGTGTAAGAAGCTCATCCGAACTCATTAAAAGAATCTTATTACAGAAATGAATAAGACAAGGCTAATGACAAATGTATAAATATGTGTCATGTGAATTGGTAGTGTGTAGTGTATCAATTCTATAATAAAAGCAGTGAAATATTTTATGAATGCATTTTGAAATGTCATTATGACATTCTTCAGTTATGATAAAATTTTTCAAATGACAAATTTAATTTTTCCTTTCATCTTTCCTATTCATTTATAAACAGTCCCTTACCTTATACAATATGATAAAGGAGTGAAAAATGCTTTTCATTTTTAAGCGTGGCAGATTATATTACTTATTAATTTTATTAGTAATATCATAATATTTTTTTATATTTTACTATACTATATTTACTTAACCATGGGAACCATGGGAATTTGTAAAGAAAAATAATTTTTGAATAATTTTTTTCAACTAAAAATTCATGATCCGTACGGGAATCGAAGCTGCAACACTCGGGTAGTAAGCCAAATGCTTACCCACTAACCCTCCGAGGCTCCTATTTTTTGTTTTTTTGCAGTGTTTCTTTGGGTAGTGTGCGACTTTAACACACAGAAACCCCATATTTTTTTAACCAAATTTTAGGAGGGAACCTGTGATACAAATATGCAGTTTCGTTACAGAGATAGGGATATAGAAGTATTTTGGGATTATGATGGAAGTTACTTTCTAGATTATGGGGGAAGACTAAAATTGGATGGGATAAAAGGACCTTGAATGCGACCTTTATCAGATAAAAATATTCGAACTAAATATGTAATCAGTCCAACATCTATATATGTCACATATGTGCCAAATTCCAAAACTGTTATATGACCAATTCATAAGTTGAATTAGTGCTAAATATTAATCTAAATTCAGTAAATCAGACTAGGGGAATATAACTATGCACAAAATGTTTCCAAGCTAAAGCCCGATTATTATCTAAAGCTATCTAGGAATTAAATTAACTTGAAAAAATTTTCCGGCAGACCTAATTACATATGTGAGGAAATTCAACCAAATTAAAAAAAAATATACCAGTCTTAAAACCAATACCATATATATTTATAGCAATATGAAAAATGAGTTTTTTTTAACTGTTAAGGTAAAAAAATGATATATACTCGTATATATAAAATGTATATATATATATATTTTATTTATTTATACTAAGTATATATATTATTATATTTGTTTAACACTTTTGTTACTTGAAAGTTTCATATTATTATTATATGTAATAGTACCATGGTGATTTTTATTTTTCTTTAAGAATAGGATTTTTTATCTTTAATTTTTTTTTTTTATTTTTTTTTTTGTTTTTTTGTTTTTGTTTTTTTTTTTTATTGTTTATATATTTTTGTTAAGTTATCTTGCCCCCTAAAGTATTTATTTGTTTATTTGTAATTGTGTTCTTCATCTTCTATTATTATTATTTTATTTTTTTTTAATATTTGTTTGTTTTTTAATTTTCTTTAAAAAAAAAAAAAAAAAAAAAACAAAAAAAAACCTCAAACAATGAATGTTACATATTTATATGAGAGTATTTGTAGGTATGTGAAACAAATTCAAAATATACAAAAAAAAAAAAAAACAAAAGAAAAGATTCAAGTGGATGACGCCAAGGTGAATAAGTGTACGTGAATATAAAAGCTTTCAAGTGAAATACTGCAGTATTACAAAAAAAAAACAGAAAATCCAAAAACGCTAACGAATGTTAAAAATATTTTTCGCTTGTTTTTTATTTTTTAGCAATCAAATAAAAAAAGTTACACAGCACTTTATTTTAAATCATTTCAACAAATAAAAACCAAAATACCTGTGTTTAAGATGATATGAGATGATATTTATCAGAGATGATGAAAAATTTAAATTAAAGGTGTTTGAAGATCGCTAAGCACAGCTTTCTTAAAACAAATTTAAATAAAAAAAAAATGTATTTAATAGCTACCCAGTTAATATATAAGAACATATTTAAACGGCTGGGTGGCGCAGTGGTTAGAGTTAAAGTTAGAGTGACTCCCAATGAATGTGAAAAAACTTTTTCCGGTTTTTGACTCGACTCAGCTACCATACGCCATTCGGTTCAAATTAATGGCTTATATATCTTTAATAAAAAATACAGTTATGTAACAATAAAAACATATACAAATATAATCAAATAATTTAATTGAATAATATAACTCACAGATATAGAATACCATATAACCCAAATACAAAATTATTGCAATAGACTTTTCTACATGTTATAAGGCCTAGTACTATTTCTTTTTTAAATTTTATGTGGAATTTATTAAGACCAACTCTTATAACACGAAGGACCTCTGTTCCAACATGCACCTATAGTATAGAATCTCATTAGCCCAATAGTTGAAAGGTTAGGATTTAAAAAATTTTATAAAATATATATTTTTGTATGTAATTATCTTTAGAAACCTCATAAAACAGTGCATGCACGTATACTCCAACTAACCGTGTCCTTAAAGTCCTGTAAAATAAATTCAAAAAGTTTTGATTATTTCTATTGACTACATACCTTTTTTATTTTAACTAAAAACTTTTTCAATTTAATTGACTACATTTTCAGTTAAAGTGAAGAATTTTATTATACATAATATAAGGTCATAGATTAAAATAAAAAATCTTGAAGAAAAGGAATAATGTATTTAGTTAAAGCAAATAAGTTTTGTGAAAAATCTAAGTATCAGTGGAAATTATTCATGCGGAATCTTAAATTTGGACGGCTAAAGTATGAAATCAACCTAAAAAATGCAAAGGACCATCTGAAATGTTCGAAATATTTTTATATAACAACGTACAATTTAATTTTTTTTTTAAATCCATTACTTTCAAAATTCGGATGTATATGAGGCTTAAAAAAATTTGCAATTTTAAGTGAAAAGGGAGATTTTGAAGGAAATATTGTATGTCACAAGGCCAAACTTGTGTAGCTGGGATGATAGTGTATGATATTTCCAAAAATGTATGATTGAGAACAGTACATCTCTTTTTTCAAAGACGAAAAGGACAGTTGAAATCATCTTCGTTGTTTTAATTAGTAAATAAACCGGTAAAATAAAAGTCTTATGCACGTTTCCACGTTGATCTGGTGAAGAAAGGTGTTGCCGTTGTAAAGATGTAATAGAATAAATTAAAAAATTTTTTGAAGAAAAAGACCAAACAGTTTTTCATATTTTAATGGAAAAACTAAGTATCTCAATATTACCAAAAATATCCACTTAAATCTTTGTTTATGG
Organism: Dolichopus griseipennis; assembly: GCA_963082915.1. Lineage (NCBI taxonomy): Eukaryota > Metazoa > Arthropoda > Insecta > Diptera > Dolichopodidae > Dolichopus > Dolichopus griseipennis. The sequence continues at coordinate 74,460,052 of OY720441.1, read as the reverse complement.
TTGAAAATAATTAAATTAAAAAAATATATTTGTATGAAATTGTCTTTCAAAAACTAATATAATAGCGTCTGCAAGTTTACAGACGGATGTGTTTATAAATTTCTAGATATTATAGATATCTAAAAAAAAATTAAGACATTATAGATCTTTTTCATTTGCAACACACCTGATTTATATTAATTAAAAACGGTTTTACTTTAAGTGAAGATATTTTTATTTAAAGTGAAAGTCTTTTCTGTAATTCGTACATTCATACTTCATTTTATAAATAATTTTCCTCTAAATTGCAGATATACATTGAAAGACACCTTTTCAGTCCGATTTGGGTTCAATATTTGCTACAGAAGAGTCCAGGTAATTTTTTTACTGCGCCCCTGGTATTAATCTGATATAATAATGGATTTCACAATTATTAGCGTTACAAATGGAAGTAAAAATAAGAATAAAACATTTTTTTTTAAATTATTTTATTTTATTTTAAAGTGAAAGAAAAGGAAAAGAGATACATTTGGCATTTGTATATATACAATGTAGTGAAGTGGTCATTATAATCTTCGTTATTGTTTTTTAAAACACCAAATGAGTGTGTAAAAAATAAATAAAATGTGTAAATATACATATTATATATATATTTATATATAATATTTATTGTATTGTATAATATTATGAGTGTGTGTTCCACTTTATATTCTTTTATTTAAAACAAGCTTTAATACTTATATCCTGTACTCATATTGTGTATTTTACATTCTCCTAAATCCCTTAATTTATGTATTATTTTAATATTACCGTTATTTTTGTATTTATTATTGCAAAAATATTTCTATGTTATTCAAACACCCTTCTTTTCATCTGATCTATTTTTGTTTTTCAATTTTATAACTTCTTCTACTCCTCCATTTTTTTCTTTATTTTAATTTATAATATTATTTACCTATCCCTAAATTTTTCTTTTAATTCACAGTATACGATACGATTATGAATATTTTGAAGTACCTTTTTATTTTTGTTTCACTTTTTCTTTTTCTTTCCAAATTTTTTTATTTTCTCTTTCTAATTTGTCACAAGACGTCAGACTTTATATAATAATAAATTAATATGAAAATAATAAATAAAAACAATATTTGTATTAAATTAAATCATAAAACAACAAAAAACAAAAGAAAATTATGAAATAATAGAATTTATATACATACAAAGTAGCATGGTATAAATATACATAAAATACATAAGTGTAGATTTAAAATAATTAAAAAAATTATACAAAAAAAGGAAAAAGTGTTAAAATATGAAAGAAATTGTGTTTAATACGAAAAAAAATAGCTGTGGTGTGGTTCGTAAGAGAGTACGTATAGAGAGTGTACGACGTACATACTGGTTTTAACTGTTTTATATTATACTGTTTGTTTTTTTTTTTTTTAGTAGCATTTGGTATTCAACTTGATTCTTACTATTTCTTTGTTTAATTTTTGGATATTTTTTTTTGTTTTTGTTGTTGTTTCTGTTTTTTACAGTTACACGACATTCTTAATTAAATTTTGAAATATTGCAATGGAATAGAATATGAAAAAAATTTGAAATAAAGTTATAGAACATAATATAAAAAACATACTATGTATTTTAACATACTATGTAGTAGTATAAGTACAGGGTGTACTGTAAAAAGTGGGAATTTTTATAAAAATATAATATTATAAGAAATATTTTTTTTATTCCTTTTCCACTCCTTTAAGGAGTATAGGGCATTTACAAGTTTATTTTAAACTAGGCTTCAGTTTCTTTAATCATAATATTCACTAAGCCGTTGATTACTCGGCTGTAACTATTGTATAAGGTTATGAAATATGAATGCACAAATGTTAACTTTGTGCGCCACCTATCACAAGAATTATTTATATATTAAATCTTATTTTATATTACGATATAATTATACAATTTTACGATATTTTTTTATTAGATATGATCTGACCTGGGTTTGAACCCGAAACTTTCCACATGAAAGGCGGCGTCTTTACCACTACGCCATTGGTCAGATATTATAAGAAATATAAAATGTTCATACTGTTATATAACAGTAAAATACATAATAGTAACACTGTTGTGTGATGGTACTTTTGTCTAACACTGTAATGGAAATGATGGAAATATCTATGGCATGCTTATTATGATTGTAACATACACTTGATCTGTTATGTGATGTGGTTCTTACATTAATTCTCACAAGAAAATCATTAAACTATCTAACAGAGGATTCATTACAATTACATAAATATAATTTACATTTACATACATATACGTTATTAAATCATAAATGGGATTAGTTTAGGAAATTCATAATTGTAAATAAATAATTAATATTTCAGTGTTTTCAGCTCAGTTCGATCACGACAATCAAAAATAATAAACTTAAGAAATTCTGAGTTTTTATCCAAATATGAAACTATATGATGTTTTTAGCTCTAATATTTAAAAAAAATAATTAAGCTGAGGGATTGAGATATTGATTCCCGTACAGGTCAAAGTTTTAGAACTCTTGGGGTATGAATATGTGCAAAAAAATATAAAAATATATGAATTAAATTGAAATAGTAAAATTCATAAAGTGATTGCGTACACAGCAAGCATAACATACTCTTATTGCAATTTTATAATTTACCGTTATGTGAATTTTATTGTTTTTTAAACTTCTCCTAAAAACCACTAGCTCCTAAAACGTTTCAAGACAGTGATTTTGAAAAAGGAAGTTCTTTTATGAGAAGAATAAAGAAAAAATTCTAATATTGCCTACTTTTAGGGACCATATGAGTTTAAGTATAAATATAGTGAACATTTTTGAACTTTAGCCACCTTTAATCTTTAACTTTTGTAAAAATTTTGTAGGGCTTTTGTAAAGAACACATTTCATGGGTAATTTGGCAATATGATGAAAGTTTCGGAACTTAAGACTTCCAACGAAATATAATTTAATAATAAATAATCCCTTTTAGCTCACTCATCCAGACCTATAATCTTCTTCATGACGTTTGGTTTACTTTTTGATTGCCTACATAGACGCCAATTAAAGTGGTGTGAGTTGGTGACGATGCTCCCACGAAATTTCACGATTTGGGCCACACTACTCAACTCATTTATGAAATATGGCGGATTTTCCTTGGGGTCTAACTGCCGGGAGTCTCTAATATGCAATCAAAATAATCCAAACTACGTATTCTCAAACGGTTTATTTCTTTTATAGAGTTAGGATATCTATACTCTCTTAAGTATTCCTATTTTTTTCTGAAACACCCTGTATATTATTCATATATCTAACATATTATGTATGTGTATTTCTTTTGTATTTGTATATTATATGAAAAATAATAATTTTTAATTTGTTTTATGAATAGAATTTATTATTTTCATTTAAAAAGAAGTAAAAAAGGAAAAATGGAGGGAAATAATGGTTCAAGTTTTCTATTTTTTTTGAATATAAGTATCCCGTTATACAAAATAAAGAAAAAGCACGAATTTACAGTTAAAAAAAAAATGAAATTATAAAATACAAAACTAGCTTATAAACAAAATAATATTTTGTTTGTTCTTTTCTTTGTTTTTAATTTGTTTAACACCAAAATAATGAAAATAATAACATCTTTTAGCTTAATTTTATATTTTGTTTGTTTTTTTTTTTTTTTTTTGGTTTAAAATAAGAAATATTATAAAATTTATAATAACGGTTAAATATGTTTTGTAAACAAACAAACAAACAAAACAAAGTCGTGAGAAAAAAAAATGAGGTTATGTTTAAAGACCAAGATCAGGTATAATAATTTTAATTACTGAATATTAAAAGGGTGCAAAGAGTTTGTCTTGACTTTACAAAAAAACTGTTTTGCATTTTAAATTGCTATAGTTTATTATAATTAACAGTTATTAAAAATAACGGTATTAAAAGTTTGTTTTTCTTTTTCTTTTTATTATTAAAGTGAAACTAACATCAGTTACCATCTAAGTTATGTTCAATTTAAGAATTTAAGAAAAATTTTCAGAGTTGTTTCAGACATTTTTAATTTTAAAATTTATTATTAAATACAAGGACTGTGTTAAATTTTTATAGTGAAATCAAATATTAATATACATATATGTATATAAAAATTCTAATTAAAATATGCTATAAAATATAAGTTATTAAATATAACCTTGAATAATATATTAGTTTTAAAATAAAATTTTTGGAAAATTGGATTAACAAGAGGGTTGATAAATATGAAAAAAGGGTTAAACCCTAGAATTTATTAAGGGTTAAATAAATCCAAGAGATGTGGTGTTATTTTAATAGAAATTGAATTTGAAAAATCAATTATTTAATATTTCTATTAAAAATATAAAGGTTAAGACGTTGGCTTCAATTAAATAAATATAATGAATTTGAATAACCCTGTAAAAAATTAAAAATTAACTAAATTCGAATCAGACTTATTTGACAAAACAATTTAAATTTTTAAATAAAGTGTAGTCTAGAGTTAGAAAAGTTTTCATTTTATTCTGAACTTTCCATTAATTCTATTTACTTTGAGTGGAATTACTAAATAATTAATTAGAACACTTAATTTTATATTCAAATACTTATTTATTTATACAATGGTGAGCTATTCGTTTTCAAGTGTCGCAGGTATATGGCTATATATTTTTTATATTATGAGATATAAGATATTATTATATACATTATAGATTTTATGATTCTTTTTTATTAGATTTTATCGTATCAGGGTTTAATACTGGGATCTTTCGATTTAAAGCCAACGTCCTGATCACTACACTATTATTCGTATTGTAAAATATTTATCAAATATTTTAATCAACAGCTTCTCATATTGATATTCCAGTATCTTTTAGCAGAAGTGTTTGGCTACATGATCCTAGAGAGACACATGAAACACATTGTAAAGAAGCATCCATCAAAGCTTAAGTAGTTCCAAGAAGTTCTTTAAGTCGTTTATAAATTTTATAGAAATTTATTTGTTCATATCATCTAGTTTGAAATAATAAAGAAGTTTTTGTCAACTATTACCCTATTGCTTTAGGTCAGGGTTCCCCAACATGAAAAGTTTCGGAAGGATATTTATTTATTTATATATATATTTTATGCATATCAAATTTACAACGTTTGTTTTGGAACTTTAATCACAAAAACCAAGAAATTAAATTCCTTGCACTTTTATAATTAAAAAAAAAATATGAAACGTCCCCGTTTCTCGAAATCCAATATGCTAATCACCAAGTTTTTAGTTGAACCACTTTTTAGTAGTTAACCAGTATTTGTGATTTTTTAAAACATTTTTTGTCTTTTTAGTGTCTACTACAGAATAGGGCAATAGCTTTTTTAAATAGAGTCGGTTCGATTTTTGGATCAAAGAATTCGAAAGAGCTGGAACTTAATTTCAATTTTGAATCGATTTGAATTGAATTTACAAAATTTTTTTTCCCCGGAGACAATATAACATTAAAGAACGATTGATATTTGCTCCAATATCGTTTCGTTTCGAATCTCTGTTTCAGGCACTTTTGGGTACATAAAATATTGAAAGAATGCCACATTTTTTATATTATGCCGGAAAACGATATTGTTGATAAAACTTTTATCTTAGGAATATTTTATGTTTTAACAGATTTGAATTTATATACTGATTCATTTTTGTAAACAGACAGATTTGGTGTGCTGAGAGATTTTTGAAGTTCTAACGTATTTGGTCATAGTAGCCATCTCTATATATTTAATTTTCCCAATATCAAAATTAAGTTCATGATTGACACCAAGTGAATTTCAATTTTTATTTAATTTTACATTTTGTCTAAGAAGCTTTTAATAACAGAGTTTCAAAATTAGAGAACAATATACTATTTATATAATTAAATTCATTTATTTCAAACATTGAAAAGTTCTAAATGAAATTAATCTTGATGTGTATCAACTGATCAGAAAATTAATTTATTGCTAAAATTATATTTTATTTAATTTTCAGAATTCTATAAATAATAATAAAATTTTTATAATAATAATCTTTTTATAAGAATTATTTCATAAATTAAATTAAATCAGTTCTCAGTAAATCATTAATGTCTTATATATTTGTATGGGGTTGAAACAACCCACATATGTTTCATATAAATTTAAGTTTAAAAATAAATATAAATAAATAATAAGTGCATGTGAATTTTATTGTTAAATTTTATAATTTATACAAGATTTTGGAAAATATTATTTTAATATTTATAATATTTTCTTTAAGTATATTTTTGAAAGAATTACAAAGAAACTTGCTAAATGATTCGCATTGTTCGGTTCGAGGGCCAAGTTTCTTTTAACTCCTAGTATATTTCAAATAAAATAATAAAGAGTTCAAATTTCTAAGGATTTCAAATTTCAAAATAAGGAGTTAGAAGATATTAGTTCAAATAGTTAGAAAAGAGTTGGCTCTTGAAAAATATCTTGGATATATAAGATCTTAAAATCCTTCTTTGGAGATTTTTTGACCGAGTTCATCCTTAGGTCTTAGAAGTACTTCATAAAATATTTTAATCTAAAAACGTTTGAAAAGAGTGATTTCCAGAGCTTAATACAATAATAACTCTTATAATAATAGCTCTTATTACAATTTCAGAATTTACCGTTATGTGGTTTATATACTTTTTGAAATTTTTCCTTAAAAGCACTAGCTCCTAAAACGTTTAGAAAGACAGTGATTTTGAAATTGAAAACACCTTTATGAAAAGAATAAAGAAAAAAATTCTACTATTGCCTACTTTTAGGGGCCATGTGAGTTTAAGTATAAATATGGTGAACATTCTTTAACTCTAAGCATCTGTAGTTTTTAACGTTTTTTAAAATTTTGTAGGGCTTTTGTAAACAATATATTTTCCCGAGTAATTAGGCATTATGACAAAAGTCCCGGAATTATAAGGCCTCCAGCGATATATGACTCAAAAAATCCCTGAATAATCCCTTTTAGGTTACTCATCCAGACCTATAATCTCCTAGCTACTTTTGGCTAATATTTTGAATTATAAGTCTTGGATGGAGTTTTAAACCTGGGAATTTGGTAATATAGCCGTTGATTACTAATTTTATATTTACAAAAGCTCTGCTTTATTAATAAGGGTTACCTTAAGAAATGGTACTTTTGTATCTATTTTTAGTCGTCGTTTAAAAAACTCCTTCATTTCGCATACTGCATATTGTTTCACAATAGAATTAATAAGATAAAAATAAAACATTTGTGACAATTTTCAGATTTTATGTCTGGCTTTTTATTAATTTTTCTTTTAAATTAATTAAATAAACAAATAATTCTGAGAAAAAATTAAATCATTTCTTATTACAACGAATCTCATTTTTCCGATCTTTTATTATTCTTAAATATTTTACAGTAGCATCGACTGACATTTTTACAATCTAAATAGATACAACCGCCTACAATAATTAGACTTGCCTTGAGCCTTGAAAAATTCAGATTAATTAGAATTTAAAAAATAAAGTTCAGTGAAATTATTATAAAGACTTAAACATCAGTCTTATTAAGATTTTATATTTATATAAAAGTGATTACATTTTCAGTACTCTTCTCTCCTTCCATTCGCCTCACTTCAGCTACCCACGATTTCTTGTTTTTTTTTATGGATTTTGGAAGGATAATTTAATTTTTATTTTCGTTTTATTTCATTTGCTTTTATTTAATTACAATTCCTTTTCTCATATATATATATATATATATATATATTATATACTGCCTTACCACAAAATTTTATAACATAACCTTTTTACATTATATTCGTAGGTTAAATATACTTAAGCGATTTTCCTAGAAATATTTAGTATCTATACAGTATTTTGAGTGGGTAATTAAATACTTATTTTTTCGATTCTTATATGTAATTGTGTAACAGTAAATATGCGGAAAAAATATGTTTTATGTAATTTTATAAGATTATAATGTGCAGAAAGAAAATGGTAAGGTTCCTAGGAGTTAGGAGAAGGTTTCAAAGTTCAAAATGATTCACTATAACAAGTTATATCTGAAATCGTGGCGGATAATACTAGTTGGTGCAATAGGGCCCAGGTAAATAGCGCATTTGAGAAAATTTAGATTTTCCCTCCATTATTCAGTTATTAATGAAAATTTTTTATTAATAAAGTTATTTTTGTAATTGCTGTACCTAAATTGCTCAATGTAGAATTAATTGTTATAATTGATATTTGCTAGAAGATTCTATGATCTTAGTAATAATTATTTCTTGCTGACTATTTAATAGTTTTCACAATTTTCCAAATTGTAACAACTGGTAAACTTGACCAGTGTTTGCAATCGTAGCATTATTTTATTTCATTATGATCAATTGTTACTCTTTTCCCATTATTGTTGGTTTGTAAATTTTACAATATTATTTCTAAACTTAAAATTACAATTCTAATCAGACCTGTATAATTCTGAGTAAAAAGTACTTATGTATTTCTTGGTACTTTTATTAGTCGAGATTACTTACTTTAGTTTTAAAAAATAATTATAAAAATAATTAAACTCAAAATTTAATTACTTTCTGGGAATTACAAGTATATTTATACTTTCATTCTTTTACTTATACTTAAATTTTATAAGTACTGAAATCTAAGTAGCACTGGTACTTGATGAAGTAATGAGTATCAGATACTGGTACTCGTCTATTTTGAATTTACAAAACCTCATATAATTATGAAATATCAACAATTGTCACCAAACTTTTATTACAAATGAAATGGAGTACTTGTTAATGAATAAGACCTGTTTAACAAAGCTGTAAAATTTTAAGTAGAACTTTCGAAATTTTGCTATAAATCTATTGTTTAATTTAAAAATTTTAATATCTACATGTCTCATTGACTTGTATAATGATTATGGAAAAGACACACGAATCTAATGCTTAATATTGTAAATTAAATTAAACGAACCCCTTGTAATCAGTAAGGAATTTATAACTCCTTCCCAACTCTTTAAGGCAAACTCCAACTCGCTATTAATTTAATTAATTTCTTATTCAACTAATTTTTTTTCCACGTCTATGATAATAAATTATTTCAGCTAACAAAATATATACAATTACATATATATACATATATATTACCTTAATGTATTGATAAGCCAAAAGACTCCGAATTAAAAGCATCTATCTATAAGTACTTATACTTCTTAAGACATTTTTACTGTAACTAATCTAAATAAAATAATTAAACAAACAATCATAGATACTTTTTATTTACTTTAACGAATTTAGAAGTTTTTTTTTGAAGAGAAGATATAGAAGATGTAATAAAAATAACGGTCTAATTTTCATCCCTTTTTTTACATCTTGTAATCATCATAAAAATTTTCATTCAAAAATATTTGTGCTGAAAGTATAAATGATTAATTTGTTATTTTTGTACTTATTTTAAATGAATGTCTGTCGGTTCAACACTGAAATGGAAATTCGAATCAGCAAAACATTTTAAATACAGTTTATTAAAAAAAGTTCCCAATAGAGTTTCAAAAAGTTTCTAAAACTAGATTAATATTAAATAAAAAAGGAAGACGTACATTCCACTGTCCTAACAACTATACCATCACGCTAGAAGGTCGACACAAAGACGTTGTAGAGGAATTCTGCTACCGCGGTAGCATAGCAACTTCTACAGGTGAAAGAAGATCAGCATTCAACAGACTTCAGCCTATATGTAATAGTAACCAAATATCAAAGAGAAGAAATTATTAGAATATTCAACTCGCATGTTAAGTCCATGATAACATAAGACATTGTGTCATGACTACTAACGGACTGCATCATGAATAAAGTCTTCTTTAAAATAAACTCTAAAGAGTCATATGCAGAATTTTCTGACCGAATAAAATCAACAGCAAAGATCTATGGGAAGTAGCGAACGCAGAAACCCTTGTACAGCAAACAACCAGAAGAAGATAGAAGTGTACACATTAAGAATCACTATGTTGAATCCCACACGGAGATTCCAAAACAAAATTCGAGGGTCGCAGAAATAAGTATATGCGATTTGTCTTGGAACATAATCATAGAGAAAACATCAAACAAAGAAGATTGGAGAATTCAAGTGAAAGCTTTGTGCTATCTAGTGGAGTAAGAGAAAAAAATCAGTCTTTAGAAGCTGGTATAATAAATTAATTTCTTTGGTTTGAGGTTTCTTAATGACTCCGTGGTTGACATCTATTTCCCAAATGTGGTAGAAATATCATTAGCCCTCAATCAACAAAATGATTTAAGAGCATTCCATACATTAAAATAGTAATAGAATCAATTGTTAATTAATAAGGCAAACATTTAGATATTATACTTTATCTATTTTCTAACTTATTTATTACAACTTACTTGATACACTTTTTCCTCTCAATTTTATTTTTATTTACCCCAATGTTTTAATACCCCAGAACAATAAAATAAATAACAAAAACGGTTATTTCCCTTCCGCACTTCTTGTATTTGAGTTAATTTTTAGTTTATTATAAAAATAAGACACCTTAGTGCTTTTCAAATTGATGCCTATGTAAAAAAAAATTATATAAATTAATATAACAATTTATATGCCCCTATACAATATAAAAATAACGGTATATGCTGTATACAAAGAAAAACAATTAAAGAGAATAGAGTAACAATAGTAACAAAAACAAAATGGAGGAGCTGCTTAAAACCGAGTATTTTATAAAGTTCATTAAAAATATAAGAAGAAAATAAAATAAGGAAGCAGAATTACAGTATGTATATGTTTATATTCCCTTAATCACACTTTTATATACACAATACATTTTTAACCCAATAATAAAACTCACATCCAAAACTTAATAATGCACCTATACATATTATGCATGTATAAGTAAGTGTTCATCATTTAATGTAGACTAGATGAATAATGAATGAAAATAAAAATGAGTGGTGTTGTCTATAATATGCATATATATATTTTTATGAATATATTATTTAACTGTATATATTTTATAACAGTATTTGTTTTTTGATTTCAGTTAACATATACATATCTACACATGTATTAAAAAAAGTCGTTAACCTAAAAATGCAATCAACCACAATAATTTTATCCAATTATTTCTTTTGTTTTGTTTTTTTTTTTTTTTCGTATTTTTAACTGAGGTTTTCATTAATTAAGGATTCGAGAAAAACAAGGGGTAAGGGAATTTGGTTGAAAATGATTTTTTACCGTTATTCATTTTGATTTTCATCAGTTTGAGTTTTTACTATTATTTTATATTTCTCACTTTCATTTTTATTTGTTATTATTATAATTTTCTTCTTTCGTTTCTGTATTCACTGTTATAATTATTGTGATTTTATACATTTTACTGTTAATTCTTTGATCCTTTTAATTGTGTTTTTTTTTTTTTTTTTTTTTTTTTTATGGTTTTTTTGAGATAATTCTTCCGTTATCTTTTTTTTTGAAATAATGAGAGTAGTAAATAAAATAGATGCAATAAAAGTGTTAGATATAAGATTATAAGTGAAAAGTTGGGAAGATATGGGGAAATTTGAAATGGGGATGAAAATTTAAGTAGAAATTATCATTATAAGAAAATATCTAAATTTATTTTATATTAAATAAAAATTTCGAAGGGGGTCTTGATAAATAGTGAGAAGCGGGTTTATTAAGCGCGGAATTATTCTGAATTTTTCGAAGCCCACTCATGTTGTAAAGGAGATTCAGCAGAGTAAGGAAGTATTCTGTATTTATCTGCGTCAAAAGGAGTTTTGTTGTCCCTATGTAAGTTGAAGTACGAACCCTGACTTGCATTTGTAGTATTAGTCCAGTATTAATTCAAAGTAGCAGGAAACATGAGAGCTGCAGTACGAATAGAGCTGCAGTACGAATGGAAGTTGTAGTACGAATCCAGACTAACATTTGCATTATGAATGCAGTATTAATTCAAAGTTGCAGGAAGCATGGAAGCGTACGTACTAATCTAGACTTCCATTTGAAGTATGAATTCAAAATTGCAGTACGAATGAAAACTGTAGTACGAATCCAGAGGAAAGAGTGAGCAATTAGCTTCCTATTGGGGAAAGTTTTAATTTAGTCAGCACGTGTAAAATTAATCTTATTAAGCTCCATAAGCTCTAATATAGGAATATTAAAAAAGATATCACTGTAGTGGGCGTTGTTTTTCATCTTAGTTAAATTATGTTGTACTTCACAAAGTTTTCATTTATTAAAAAACCCGAAAAGAAATCCCTCCACGTTATTAAATAAGTATTTACTAGATATTAGGAACTTCTAAACTTTTCATTATTCTATTGGAAAATATTAAATAAAATTCAATTGGCGGAATAATAAATACATTTCGAATAATTGTTCCAATTAACAACTTTAAGGAACAACTTTGGTTTGGTTTGGTATTTGAGTTATTTTTAAACAAGTATAGGATGCGAATTAAAACTTCCCCTTAAACTGTACCAAAACTTACCCCAGTTAATAAAGACAGTAATAAAAATTGATAAAACTTGATGAAAAGAATTAATTATCAATTTAAAAAATAAAAAACAAAACTTTTCAAATTATATAAAAAAAATAAATATAGGTTAATAGTTTAAGTGGTGTTAAAAATTAATAGAAAATAAATAAAAGAATGAACTTAAGTTATAAATAAATTTTATAAAGATAAAATAAAATAATTTTATAATTAGGGTGATATAAAAAAAATTTAAGCAGCAATCACAAAAAATAAAAATTTACAAATAATTTATGTTTGTTGGGGTGCAGAACTCAATACAAAAAGATTTTTAAATTTTAATTATAGCTATTAATATTATTAGAATGAAGAAGAAGACTAAGAATGTGAAAAGAAATATACTGAGTAAGAAAAATCTATATTAGAATTTTATCCTAAAAAAGTTTGGAAATCGCTTCAATCACTTTGATTTTATAACATTTACGCTTTAATATAGTCTACTCCTACAAGAGGTATAGGAGTACAATAACTGTGTTAAGGCGTTTGTAATCACTAAAGAAAAGCAAGTCAGATACAGAAAAATTGTGGATTAATTGGAGTCGGTTGTTCAGGTAAACTCCTAACATATCTTTCAATATCTAAGAAGTGTATTCTCAAAATTAATAACGCTAGAAACCTGATATTTAGTACTACGTATGTAGTTCTGTCTAGATTACATTACTATTTTTAAATAAATGGAAAACTCTGTCCTGGGTTCTATAATTTTGACATAAATTGAAGTGCTGGTTTGGGAACCTATCGCACACCTCCCACATTAGTTAATAAGTATATCTTCGAAATTAATAAATATAACAACTTGAAATTTGGTGAAAAAGTGTTCTGTCCCATTTTCTTTATTTTTCTGAACTTTGAGAGGAATGAAATTAGTGGTTCAAAAAGCTGCTTCACGCCTCTTTAGACATAACCAGAATATCTTCGAAATTAAAAAAGTTTGGAAATTGAAATTTGGTACAAGGTAGTTCTGTCCTGTTTGCTTAATTTTCTTGAGATGAGTTTGAGGAAGCGTTCTTGTAACTGTCAAGTGAATTTGTCAGCTATAAGGTTTTACTAAGTCGGTTGCGTCGACTGCCGAAATAAATTTTGAAATTATTGTGAAAAGAAGAATGTTAGTTTTAAATAAAAATATTCATTCTCAGGTTAAGTTTAGCTTAGCTTAGTTTTGAATTTTATTTTTGTTTTTTAAGTACAAACTATTCAACTTTTAGTCTAATAAGCTTGTCTTTATCATAGGTACATGTTAGAGAGTGAGTCATAATATATTCGTGTTATTAAAACTGATCTTAATAAATGCCACATGTAATTTGAACATTAGATAGTACTAGACCATATAACCTGTAGAAACCTTTATTTAGTTTATTCTTAGCTTTAACTGCCCCAAACCCTAACTTTAGAAAAACTAACTGTCTTGGATATCTGGGTCACTTTACTTTTATAAGGAATCTTTTAACTCCTACCTTAAAATTAGTGAGTTATATCTCTCTATATAATCAAACCTAGAACTATTTTGAAACAAATATAAAAAAAAAATGGAGAACAAATGTTGATGATATGCCATATAATTCTCACACATATTTTTTAATTTTCAATATTTACAGTAATCCATCCATATCCAATTCAAATTAATTTTCACTAACTATAATTATTTTACAGAATTACAAAATTTATTTTTTTTAAATATCCCCATAAATATCTAAAGATAGATGCATATTAAACTAAAGTAATATTATTATCCCGAACATTTTATTTATTACTCCCAATTTAATATTCAATTCATATTAAGAATATCTACTAATATGAATTAATTGAAATGTTATTAAAAAAATTTTAATTAAATTGTTTATTTTTGTTTTTGTTTTTTTTTAATTAATAGCTCATAGTCATATCATATAGTTGAAAATTTTTTATTTATATATTTGTATTTTTTTATTTAATAAACTATTAATAGCTAACGTCCTCACTTTAATATTAATTATTAATTATCCAAATTATACTGATCATCAGTCTTTTTTTAAAACAATTTTTTTAATAATTATTTTAACGATGATTCATATGAGTAAAATTTTAAGAACAGTTGGTATTGAAATGTGTTATATTGGAATGAAATGAAATGAAATGAGTCTTAAGTAAATATTGCAGTTGAAATTATAGAATTTAAGTAATTAGTAATTAGATCGAAAAGGAGTCTTTAAAAACATTTTAATAAAAATGCATTTAATGATTAATTATGAAATAAGGAAAATAATTTCATTGGTTTGGACTTGTGTTTGTAAGTTTTAAACTACGATTTAAGGTTGCTATTAATTTTAATAGGTACTATATGAGATTGGAATATTACGGAGAAATTTCTTTTGAAGTAGAGATACTATATATATGTTCGAAAATAAAATGTACCTGTAAAAGGAAATATTTGTCAAATTTTTTGACAGAACTCTTAGTAATTATTTAATAAATTATTTAAACACAAGAATGATAGTAACCTGTTAGCATTTAATATTAAGTAATAAAATCTAGTTAAAATTTTGAATTTTACTGACTTAAACCCTTCTAATATTAATTTTATTGCCACAGATTGAATAGACATCCAATAAATGTTAATGGTATCTGAAAAATGTCCGATTGAAAGTTGGTAAGTGTCCGTGTTAGCAAATGACCAGTTTTTAACAATTTACAGTTCCAAAAGAATTAAGCTAACATAAATAATACTTATTTTCAAGAATACCCAACTATTTCCAAAGGTTCTAACTTCAAACGTTTAGAATATATTCGAAGTCAATATCTTTGCAAAAAACTGTATTTTGAATTACGGTTAATTTCAATACTGTATGGCAACACTTAGATATTTATATTTTACATGTATGTATTTTACATGTATGTACATGTTTTACATGTATTATATAATAATATGTATTATTATATTATATTGTATTATGTATAAAATCTTGTGAAAAACGCTGTCATTTGGCATGATTAATGATATAAACCTTGTGTTATTACAATTTAGATATATAATTTCTCAAATTGCCGTAAGCTGCAACCGCTTAACGAGTTGAGCTTTTTTAGACCATTGTTGCGAAAAATGCATATCTTTGCATTACCTATTGACAGTTAATATTTTACTTTGACATATGTCTAACGATGTTCAAGTTTTGTAAACACCCGAATGGCCGGACGTACAGACGGACGGACTGACACTATATAGGTACATTTTTTTTTAAAATATTTTCATTTCGAATATTTCTATTTGCAAAAGTTTAAAATTTTAATTTACCAAAGCTTTCAATGCATTGAAAAATGTTAAAAACCTCTGTTCAATTATCTGTTATCGCAAATAGCTTGTGTAGAGCTTATGTAAATTTTATTAAATAAAAATTTATTTCATTTAAAGTAGATATTTATTATATTTTCATCACAATTTTTTTTTTCAGTTTTCACCATTTTATTAAAGACAAATAATTATTTAAAAATATAAAATTTAACCATTTTTTTAATTATCTCAAAATATAAATTAATTTAATGTATTTTTAAAAAAATTTATTTTTTTTAACTTTGATATAATGAATTATTAAAAATTAATAATAATATAATTTGTAAAAAATTTCTTTGAACGAATATTAATTTTATATTTTAATACGTTAATTAAAAAAATTTTATTTTTTTTTTAATTTTTTATTAATATTTGAATTGAACCTGATCTTTTTTGAACTTTACTGTACACATATATATTTTATATATATATAAGTATATATATAATTTTTATTTATTTTTATTCACATTTAATTGTAAAAAACCATAATAATTACGATAATAATATTATATTAATTAATATATTGGTATGTATATAATATATTCAAATATATATAGTATATATATATATATATATATATATATATATTAAATGATTTTATATATATATACAAGTACGTACAGAGTTACATTAATTTAATATAAAATATAAAAATAAATAAAAAAATTGAAAAATAATTTACCTGGATCATCATCATCGTCCCAATCAATTTGGCCGGAAGTTAAAGTTGTTAAATATACCAATAATATACAAAAAGCTGCAGAAAGCCGGAAAATTAATACCAATCGTAAACTCATTTTATGTTCTTTTTTGTTTTTTTTTTTAAATTATATTTTTTTTATTATTATCTTTGAATTTTACTGTTATTTCGCTAGCCGCGTAACTGTGGTTTAGTTCAATGATCTTAAAAATGTTATCGTTTCAACCGTTATAATATAAAACACAGTGACAGTTATGTAATAAAATATACATATATATATATATATATATATATACTAAGAAAATAAAAAAAAAAATATACAGTTAAAATTATAATAATTATTATAATGAAATACAAAATAAAAAAAAAAAAACAGTTAAGTGTAAACTGCTATAAAGCAAAATGTAACGGTTATAAAATTGAACCGTTTTCTTTCCTTTTTCTATTTTTTCGTTTCCTGTTTATCTTTTATTTGTTTTTTTTTTATTTTAAAGTTTTTTTTATTTTTTATATTGTATATATATATATTTTCCCATTAAATTGCTAGTTATAATATTAACAATATAATGATATCATTTTAAATGGCACAGGTAAGAAGTTGAAGAAAAGTAACAGTAACAACAAATTACAACAAGGTGTACTTGAGGTGAAATTAAAAACCGTTATATATAAAAAAAAAAAAAGAATTATTAAATAATTGGAATTAGAATATCCAATAAGTTGTTACTTTTGTTTGATGTTTGTGAGTTGCAAGGCAATTCTCTGAATTTTAAGTCTTATAACTGTATATTTTGATATTTATATTGTACCGTTAAATAACGGAAATCTGAGAAGAAATAAAAAATTGTTGTATTGATTCCAATTTTATTCTTTTCTACTATTTCTGATTTTTCTACTTTAGAAAAATGATATTTAAATTATCTGATGATGCTTTACTGTATAACTGTTATATTATTATAGTGTATATATATATATATATATATATATATTAATAGTAATAGTATATAACTGAATGTCCTTAATATTAATAATAAAATATCCTTGTATAAAAGAAACAACAGTTATGCAGATCGAAATCTTTTTTTTAAAAAAAAAATAAATAAATACCGTTATGTTTATTCTTTTATTTTATTTTCAATTCCAATTACAGTTATTTTTTAATTTTTTTTCTTTTTCTGTTTTGTTCTATTTTTTTTTTTTTTTGTTTCTTTTTTGTTGTTCCTGTTGTTGTTGTTGTGGTTTTAATTTATGGAACGTTATTTGAACGTTTTTCTTTATACGAGTACAACGTTTTTCCGCAGTTTTCCTTTTTTTTTCTGGTATTACGATTTACTGTTACTTTTTGGAAAAGTTAAGGGATGGGCCAAAATAAAAAATTTGGTCGATACTTTTCCCTTTTTTTTTCTTAACGCTTTTATGTGTATACGTTTTGTTTTGTGTATATATATTTTGTATATATATATATATATATATATATATAGATATGTTCGAATTATGGGTACTTAAGATGAGAAAATTGAACTTTTTATTTTTATTTAACGTTTTGTTATTCCATTTTAAGGTGATGATAAATTATAAGATAAGAATTATTTAGGCCAAGTGAAATTTCCTTAAAACTTTTCATTTTTGAATATTTTTTTTTTTTTTTCAATTTATTTTGTGCTTTTTGTTGCTTTTTGGTTTTTTTTTTGCCTTCTATTTATAATTTTTTTAAATAATTTTTTTGATTTATGCAATTTTGATTATTTTTAATGTTAATTTGGTTATTTGGATTCGTTTTATTTCTCCACCCCTCAAAAGTTATTTGAAAAACCAAAATTAATCTGAAATTAAACATAAGAAAAAGTTTTATTAGTCTGGTGGAAAAAATTCGATTTAAAATTTATTTTATTTTAAATAAAAAATATGTCACATATTATTAAAAAAAGTAATTTTATGTAATAGAAAATCAAATTTAGAAAATTTGGGGAAAATTTGTTACTTAATTTTATATTTTGAATAATTTGTTTGTTGTTTTTTTACGCGCTAACTAAGCACTAGGAAAGCGAGATCCTTACACGTAAAGGGAAGGAAATGGTATCTTAAAGGGAAGTTTGAGGGTAAATTTGGAAATGAATCTGAAAAGATTCGTTTAAGAATTTTGGCAAGTTGTAGTATGGAACGTTATTAGCAGAGAGGAACACATAAGATGGAAGCATCTTAGCAGTCTTCATAACAAATGAGTTTCCATAATCAGTTTTTAATGACTTCATGTGGAAAGTCTTGCATTCAAACCCGAGCCAGATCATATTTCTATCGTAAAATAGAATTATAGATGGCGCACAAAATTTACATTTAAGAACTTACAATCTTATAAAATAGCACTATTCGAGTAATCGACGGCTTGATAAATATAACAATTAAAGCCTAGTTGAAATAGACTTGGTGAATGCCTTATACTTCTTAAAGGAGTCAAAAAGGAATAAAAAAAAGTTTTAAACAATCTTGGAATTTCCACAGTGTAGTAATGAGCACTTGCTGCTCCTCTGGGATTATTGCCTAAAAGATATCTATTAAACAAAAAAATTTCTCCAATACTTCAACCAGAGTAAGGTAAACGTTACTTGTTCGACAGAGTCGCTTATTACGAGTAGTAGGCGATTTTTAATTTTGTCGATGAATCTCAATTAAATTTTGTGTACACCAGGCTAAATGTGATAGTCCACCAATTCAAATATTATTGTTGAGCTTTTCGCTGAGGTATGTTAAAAGATCACCTGTAGATTTTTGCTTTCCATAGCAATATTACCAGTCATGTAAAATTCTTCTATGATTTTGGGCATCTCGTCATCCATTTGTTCTGTCTAATCTGATATTTTTCAAAGCTGTGAAGATTTTTGATTTTTCTCTACAAATCTTTGAGCAATTGGAGTAAAAATTATAAAGGTTTATTTTAAAATTATTTAAACAATTATGTAAAAGTACCTACTTAGAAATATATATTAAGGAGATTCGCTAATATGCAAAGGAATTTTTCGAATTAATAATGTTAGAAAATTTAAAGAAAAACCAATTATTAATTTTAATACTGTTTAGACTTTGAAGTTAGCTTTAAATCATTAGAAAGATCAATTATAAAAAATTTTTAAATTTATGTAAACTTTCAGTCCCTCATTATAGAACTAATTTGTAGCTACAGCCGCATGATCAGCGACTTACTGAAATGACAAGTAAAAAATCCGAAGCCTGATCTAAGCAGACTTGAAAACCCTATACACCCTAAAGTAGTGGAAAAGGAATATAAAAAAAAAAAAAGTACTAATTTAGGTCTATTAACACTGTCAACTAAGAGTATTGGAGAATTCAGCTACAGCGAGCTTCAACTTGAACTGTCATTTCTTAATAAGTATTTATTACGAATTTAAAAAGTTATACATATTTGATATATAAAACTTAAGTGAAATTTTATTGCTTTAATATAAGGTAAAATATTTTCAATTTTAATCGTTTCTAATTTAAAGTGCATTTAAAATTAAGAAAACGTTTTACTTACTATTTACGAGTATATGCAAAAGTATCTTTGTTTACCAATAACTAACTTTTCAAATTAAAGTAATATAGGGTTTCCAATTAAATAGATGTTGATTGTTGTAAAAGCTATACTTCGATTCTACTTAATAAAACTATAGGTACCTAACACTGATAGTGATAATGATAATCATTTAAAATAAGTATTTTTAAAAATTCTTTTCAAAAATTAAATTTAACTCTTTAATTTTATTGGCCGCTTTATTCTTCTAAGACAATCGTTGTTTTATTTTTTTAATTTTCTTTTACTATTTACTTTTTAATTTCTTAATTCTTGTTTAAATTTTAGATTGGATAAAAGCAAACACTTTTTAAACTTTTCATTTGAAAATCTTAAAGTTTTTTGTTTTTATTTTTTGTCTTCTGTAATGAATTAGAATCACCTTTTGTATTATCCCTAATAAAAGCATTTGCGGCACTGCAGAATACAATAAGGATTCTAATTATCTATTTAAAATTGTACACTGTATAAGCAAAATAATACTAACAGTCATTTATTTGAAATAATTTTGTAATATTGTAAAAATTATAAGAATATGAAGATATTATTAAATTTACTCTTTAGTTGAAAAAGCAAAATTCTATTTTAAATTTAATTGATGCAACTCAAAATTTATTTATTATACCCGTATGACTATAGAGTCAAATATAGTCAAAGGGTATAATAAATTTGCCATTACGTTTGTAACGCAGAGAAGGAGAGGGGGTAAATATAGACTCAAGCGTTACAAACGTAATGGCAAATTAATTATACCCTTTGACTATATTTGACTATATGAGGGGGTAAATATAGACTCAAGTGTATGGATCGGATCAGAATCGAAAAATAAATCGATTTAGCTATGTATGTCCGTCCGTCTGTCCGTCCGCACGATAACTCAAAAACTAAAGGGCCTAGGATCTTGAAATTTCGCAAATCCGTTTTTTTGCAATAGCCGTCATCGCCATTTAAATCCAGTCATTTTGGTCCATGGGTTCGGGTAGCTGCCATACAACTACTTTTTTTATATGAGTATTACTCTGTACCTATTGCAGCTGCGTGTCTGAAATTTTACCAAGAGTAGTTTAGTTTTATGGCCAAAGTTTCTGCAAAATTTGGTTGGTCTACTGCGGTGGGTTCGAGTAGCTGCCATACAACTTCTTACTTTATATGAACATTACTCTATACCTATTGAAGCTGGGTGTCTGAAATTTTGCTAAAAATAGTTTAGTGTAATGGCCAAAGATTCTGCAAAATTTGGTTGGTCTACTGTAGAGGGTTCGAGTAGCTGCCATACAACTGATTCTTTTATATGAGCATTATACTACACCTAATGAAGCTGGGTGTCTGAAAGTTTGCCAAAAATAGTTTAGTGTAATGGCCAAAGTTACTGCAAAATTTAATAGGTCTACTGCTGAGGGTTCGAGTAGCTGCCATACAACTCATTCTTTTATATGAGCATTACTCTACACCTAATAAAGCTGTATGTTTGAAATTTGCCAGAAGTAATTAACTGGATGATATAATGTATATGTTACGGTCATACGGGTATCCCAGAGTTGACACAGTCTACTCTACTACACTCTTCCTCGTTTTTGAAATATTAATGTGATGTTATTATTAATGTGAATTATAAATGAGTTCTAAGATTTTTTTATTCAAACCCTTGGCAGACGTTATTTAGATTCTTCTATGATTTAAGAACTTCTCAAATGCCAATAGATACATTATAACCATACTTGCTTATTACACCAATTAAAAATTATGAAATCGGATATAAATTTTGAATAAGGAAAGGATGTTTGTCCAAAACTATGTCCATCTACATACGCACTAAGCCAGTCTACGTCACCCGCAACGGTTGGGATAAATAAATAAAAGTTTAAATGAAAAAATAAAAATAAGAGCAGTAAAACGACATTTCAAGGTAGTGGTTAAAATTTGAAATAGGTATAAGTATAATATTCAAATGGTTGTAACCCATTCGCTATTACAAAAAACCCACATCCTACTTAAGAGTTTTCAGTCTGAACTGTTATATAAATTAAGACAAAGTAATATAAAATTTTGCAATTCAATATTTACATTTACCGTTATTTAAAAAAATATTTTGGAAAATTTTTAAGCCTTCTTTAGCTTGTAAACGCTTCAATTAATATATATTAGAAGTGGAAATATTTTGAAGAATCCTTGGTAACTAAGGTATCTATGTTTAAAAGATAAAATGGGTTTAAAATTTAAAAATGCAATACCTAATTGTAGTTATCCCAAAATTTGGACATTTATTGCAGTATTAGCTTATTATGTAAATTAAAGTGTGTATAATATGTAGATATATACTCTTGTCACTTCAAATTCGTCCTTTTTCAAGTTTGATTCGTCTTTTTTCAAAATCATAATCACCCAAATTTTCTAAATCAAATTCGACTTTTTAAAAATTTCATCTGTTTTTTATTTAAAGTGCATACAAAAAATTTGATTTTTAAAATTTGGAGAATATGATTTTGACAATTTGGAGAATTTGATTTTGACAATTTGGAGAATTTGATTTTGAAAATTTGGAGAATTCTATTTTGACAATTTGGAGAATTTGATTTTGAAAATTTGGAAATTTTGGTTTAGAAAATTTTGGAGAATTTGATTTTAACAATTTGGAGAATTAGATTTTGAAAATTGGGAGAATTTGATTTTGACAATTTGGAGAATTTGATTTTTAAAGTTTGGAGAATTTAATTTTAAAAATTTGGAGCATTATATTTTGACAATTTAGAGAGTTTGATTTTGAAAATAGACTAATCAATTTTGAAAAAAGACGAATTTGAAGTTGATAGAGTATATATAATTAATCTATATAAAGATGAAGTTTATATAACATATTCATAAATATAGAAGTATATGAAAGCACATGTCTAACGGATTCTCTTTATAAAACTGTTTTTTAACCGTTTTTCCTTAAATAACTGCTTTTACAATTGAAAAAATCTAATTCTACAAAAGTCGTTGTAGTTCTTATCTCAAAGTTTCAAAGTCAATTTGAAAATTACTGATAAAAATCACTAAATAAATACAAAAATATTGATACTGTACTAATTATTATGCTTACAAGTGTATAACGTGTACTTACTTATAATAGATATAAAATTTTCTTTTCTTTCAATTATATTAAAAAAAAACAAAAGAACGGTTTCTTATCCTTTTTTTAATTTTTTTGAACTTTTGTTTTTTTTTTGGCGTAAGAAAACTTTTTGGTTTTTTTTTTCTTAATTATTTTCTAAGGATATTCTGAAGCATGAATCCACCATAGAATATCGCTGCTATATAATACCTACACCTACATCAACCTACTTATACTCTTATACAAATAGAAGAATATCTCCTTTAAGTAGGTATTATATATATATATGTTTACATAAAATACATATATTTGTTTTAGTCTTACAGTTATAAAGATAAGTATTAATGTAAAATTATTATTCAGTGTAATTTTTTATTATTTTAAATTAGTATGAAAATAAAATTTTTTAAAAATTTTATAAAATGGGTTAGTTTGAAAAATTTTTCACCCTTTATAAAATAAGGATGAGTTTTGTGTTTTTTTTTTTTAAGATGGAAGAAATGGATTAGTTGGGGTTTTCCTACTTGGTTAGGGTTAGTTTAAAGATTTTATGTATTTTAAAATAGGCAGCCAGTTAGGGCAAACAAGGTATATTTTGTATATATATATATATATATATATATATATATATATATATATATATATATATACATTATATATACGTATAGTACGGTCTAGTTAACTGTCTAATTTGAGATAATTAATTTTTGTTGTAGTTATTGTTGTTTTTTTTTTCTATTGTATTTTTTGTTTGTTCATGGGTTTTATGGAATAATATTTGGAATACAAAATTGTGATAATTTTCTTCAATTAAAATTTTAGCTTTTAGCACATCTTCAAAAAATTTTAAATAATAATGTGCTTATTAGTTTCACACTATTCGTCGGTCCGTCCGACCATCTGTCTGTCCGTCCGTATGTTTACAAAAAATTTACACCGTTTAAAATTGGGGGGGGGGAAGAAGTTTTAGTTACGGATAGGTATTACATAAAAAATAATTTCATGGAAGAACATTTTTCTGTAGTCCCACCAGTAACAGAATTACATTTGGAAAATGACCTCTATTTAAATTTTTATAACAATAGTTCTGTTAGATATATTTTTAATCTGAACGACATCTGCTTTTATAAGCCTTATAAACTTTTGAAAGACAAAGGTACAGAGTTGCCACACGGTACTAAAAATTACCGTTATGACAAAATAAATTTTTGAAAAATTTTTAGCCTTTTGAACGGCTAAAGCTAGATACTTAAAATTAGATCAGTTAAATGTTTAGAAATTAGTATGAATCATTTAAGAAAACTATTTTGTGGGATCCACTGTTTAGGAGCCGCAAGAAGCCTAAAATTAATTTAAAATTGGCTTAAATACGCGTCCAAATTGGTTTTTCAGTAATATACACAATTTAAGAATCCGATATTATAGTTAAACATTTGTCAAAGTTTTTTTTTTAATTTTGTAGGGGGACCTTAAAATTGAAGAGAGTGTCTCTAATTTTTAACCCTTTTTCTCTTATTTAATAAAATTCAAAATTTGGTGAAAGTTACAATTAAATTTCCTCAAACCAGAAAATTTTGAACGGCGGAAGTGAGGTTAATTCCTCGAGAATGATGATATGTTTTCTTAGTTAAAATTTAGGAACCTTCTCCATTGAAGGGCTGTTTGCACTTAAAAATTTCAGATTTTTATAAATCAGTAACTTAGTCACCAGTATAATACTGTGCTAAGGATAAAAATTGTAAGTCCCAAAAGCGAATTTTCGGGGTGATGGAATATTTGATATCAGATAAATGTCTCACAACTTTGTACTAGGAAAAAATGTCACAATATCTGGTTGCAAATGCATTTAAAACTAATAACTAATATGTTGCATCTACCCATAAGTCTCATCTATGTCTAAGCTTTAATAACTTAATAAATCCAGTATTGCTTAGCAAAAAAGTCGTATGTCCAAATTAACTATATGAACACCTAATACTATCTTATCTCTAGTAAATTCAAAAAAATTTGTTTTTCAAAAATTCAAAAAATATTTCAATATAGCGATGCGCGAATATAAAACACTAAAAGTTAAATTACCTAAAACCAAGAAAATGTAGAAACGACTTTCTTTCTTAGGGCGGCATATATATTATATATATATATGTATTTACAATATTTAACTCAGTATGAAACAGTTTATAATTTTGAAATGTGCTTTTATAAAAAGCCTTGCTTTTTTTCATTACTTGATTTTTTAAGATTCTGCGGAAATTCATTTGCTCTCAGTTTTTTTTTAATTTTTATACTTAAGATACTATTTTTTTTTTTGAAAATTTTCTAAATAGGTCTGGTATAATTTAACAATCATTAATATAAATGTTATCATCTTTGTTATGCGATATTAAGGTTTTTTTGCTTTGAATTAAAAAAAATAGACAAAATTAAATTTTCATCCTAGAAAAATTTTTTTTTATATCTTATAGATACTTTTTTTCTTAATTTAAAGAAATTTAAAACGGAAATGGTTTGTATATATGTATGTATAATCAAAAAAATG
This sequence comes from Dolichopus griseipennis, assembly GCA_963082915.1. Classification (NCBI taxonomy): domain Eukaryota; kingdom Metazoa; phylum Arthropoda; class Insecta; order Diptera; family Dolichopodidae; genus Dolichopus; species Dolichopus griseipennis. Next base: position 74,434,308 of record OY720441.1, on the reverse strand, counting down.
TGAAAATATACTTTAATATTTTTGTTAATGATAAAACATTTATTAAAACAATTTTAAAATTAACAGAAACAGCATACAACTAGAAAAACAAAAAAACTGAAAACAATTGTCAGAGAATGAAAAATTATAATTTTAGGCTTTTGGTGTCCACAAAAGATTAAAAAATTTTTTCTTATTATTTGGTATTATAATAATATAATTAAGATTAATTTGGTTTGGGGCGGATGTTTTTATTTTTTGTAATGGGGATGAAATGAACTTTCAAGGTCTTTTATATATATATATAAATAAATATATTTTTATTTTAATATAATTAATTATATTATACTATATTTTGTATCTTAAAGATAATATTTGAGATAAAAAAAATTTAAATCTTTGGTTTTTTTATTTTTTGCAATTTTACGTCTTATCTGGGTCTAATCTGGGTCTAAAAATTAAATTTTTTATTTAAATATAAGATAAGATTACAGATAAGTTTTTTATACATAAAATTAGGTTTTGAAGACTATTATAATGTATAAGATATATTTTTTTAATTGTATGTCATTCAGATATTCATCCGATCCTTTAATCAGGAGGTGTTTTTTGTAAGTGGAAGTAAGTAGTTTAGTTTCCTAGGTTCTTTTTACCTTCCTCAGCTTGGCATGTACTTAAGGAAGTTCTGCATTTTTATTATGACAATCGATACTATGTTGTGAAATTTAATAATAATTAATTGCAGAAGAAATGTAGGTCACAATAAGACAAATGTCACCGAACATAACAAAGCTATAGAATGTATAATCAGTTTTAAATATTTCGACTCCTGAGTTAGATAAAGCCTGAAAGGGAAATCAAATATAGAATAGAGATTGCGTGAAATGCTTTTTAATTATAAAACATCAATTCTATTTATATGAACATTTTATGTTTAGTAGCTTCACTTTTGTTCCATGGTACATGTTCTATGGTACAGATAGGCTCTTGTCACTTTAATAGGAGAACAAATAGTACTTATATCTTAAGAAGTGAAATAATTAGGAATTATTATAAGAATCACTGATTTCCAGTTAGTCGATTTCCCTATTCTGTATTTGATTTAAGATTAGAATTCCTATGGTGTAGAGGCCTGGATAATCAAAGCTTAGCTATAATAAACAAATTGGAAGCATTGCAGAAAGAAAACGAACTACTTTTAAATAAGTAAAAATTAAAAAGAAGCCTATTTTGGTCAAATAATATGAAGGACAAAATGTGAACTACTACATATTATTTTCGATGGTAGAATGAAAGAAAGTCGAGGAGTAGGCAGAAAGCAGCTATCATGACTGAGAAATAGTAAAGAATGGACTGCTTTGCCAATAGATAATTAGAAACTTAGTTCATCCAGCCCCAAATATAGTAAAATATGCCATTGGAGCCACCTTAACATTAAATAACCACTCCAACATTCAGACAATGCATAAGCATCAGAAGAAGAAGAAACTCGATACTATCATCAAACTCTAACTAATGTGCATCTTCAATTAGGGCTCATTAATTAAGACTTCAATGCAGTTCAGATTCTCTTTACAACTTTTAAAATATACTTTGCAAATTTACACTCTATGATTAATCAAACTTTAACATCACTTTTAACATTTTGCAAAATTCTTCAAAATATACTTAAGATATTTTTATCAAATCTTTAGCATCTGGTTTTAAATTTCATAGATACTTTTTTTCAATATTTCTTTTTAAAAAAAAATTCTTAAAATTTTAAATGCCAAAAATAAATTTTAAAATTATTTTAATTAAATTATTTATTAAATTCCTCTCATTTTCTCTAGAAATTATTTTAAAGAATTAAAATACACACAAAAACACACACTTACATATAGAATATCATATTACAATAAACATTCATAAAAAAAGAAAATCTAAAAACTGAAAACTGAAAAATCTTACTGAAAATTCCAAGATTTTTTCTTTTTTAAAAATTAAAGGGAAAATAATTTTCACTTGAATCCAAGTAATTATTTTAGTTTTAAAATTGGAATTATTTTTAAATCCATTAAAATAATTAAATTCTTACAGAAATTATTTTAATTTTTTTCTTATTATATTTTTGTTTTTTTTTTTATTTTTTTTTTCTTCACTTTAATTTGTACCATAAATTTTGAACTTTAAAATTTTTTTTTTTAAAGTTTTTTTTTTTTTTTATTTTGTGTAAAAGTTTTAGGCCAAAATAATCCAAAGAAATTATAAGTTTTATTTGTTTGATAATATTGTTTGTTCATTTAAATATATTTTATGTGAGGGACTAAGGTTGTTGTTCTAAATTTATTTTGTCTAATACCATTTCACATAAGAAGAACTAGACTGTCATGTAAAAAATTTTTACCAGGAGGGGGGCGCTTGGCAAAAAGAATGCACATTTCTGCATACTTAATAAAATGAGTGTAAAATATTCAAATATTCAAAAGTTCGGATTCTATAATCCCTCCGTATTCAGAATCACGCATATACATATTCTTTATATAAAAAGTAATATTTTAGGCCCCTTTTTACTCCAAAAGAAATGTCTTAAAAATATCAAAGATACTACAAATTGAAGCTGAAGATTCGAAGCTTAGGTCGTCATAACGTCAGATAAAGTTATCACTTAAATGAAATCTATTATGAAAGGGGTTGAATTGTTAGATTTTGGAAAAAATGTAAGTTTTTCTCGTGTACCGTGTTATTTGGAAACCGTGTAAAAAAAGAGTGTATAAAAAAGAAAGTGAGTAAATGTGCCGTATAATACAGCGTTTAATACACAACCCCAAATAATGAAAGAAGTTTTGTCATGGACCGGGTTATTGGGAAACCGGTTAAAACAAAGAGTGTATAAAAAATGGAGGTGTTATTTAAGAAACTCCTTTTAAGAGGTCTAGAAACGGAGTTTGATTTTGCTCTTCTTGGAAACATAAGATATCTATTAGGTCCATCTGATACCATCTGATTCTATTTAGAACTGTAATTTTATGATCCGTTCATATTTTTCCAGTTAAAGTTAGTTCTTCTAACATTGTACGCCTCCAGATGCAATTGGGGTGACTTCGTCTTCGGGTTCCTTAGAAGAAATGAAATTGGCTGTCAATTAATTGAAACTTTAAAAATTTTATTTGAGTTACACCTTGGAAACCCGAAGAGCCTCAAAGTAGATCCAATACAAAAGTATTACTTTCTAATATTTTGGGTCTATAAAGTACCACATACAGAGACAATTAAATAACTGTATTTCCTGTATATACCATTTAAATGAATTATAATGTATCCATTGTATTAAAATATGTGTTACCTAAAAACTAGTCTTTTTCGCAGCATGAAGGTCTTTTTTCTTAAAAATTCTATTAGGCAAATTGTCTTTTAGCGACCTGTTCTTTTTACAAAACCAACTTTCCCCCACTGCATAAATTTAATAATAATCTTTAGATTTATTATTTTCCACTTTTGTATAGTATCTTTAGCATTTAAAAGAGGAAAATTATAAAAGTTTATTTCAAATAAAAAAAAAACAAAACTTTCATAATTTTATTTCTTTGTTTCTTTTTTTACAAAAAAAGGAAAATCTGGAAAAATGGAGGAAAGCACAAAATATTCTAATATATTTTACTCGACTCTTTCTTAATTCTCTAAAATAAAACTTTGTTTGTTTTTTTTAAAGAATTTTAAAGATAAAAGTGAATCTTAAAGGTTTTGTTTTTTTTTTCAGTTTTTTTAACCACTAATATGCATACGCATTTGGGTTAAAATTGGGTATTTTTCCTTTAACACATATGCTCATTCATATGTATATGTGTATATGTATGATTGTATGTTTTTGTATATGTAGTGTGTGGTGTAGAATTATCAAAGTGTACTAATTTTCCTTAACACTTTATAATATATTCTTTTAGATATAGGATGCATCTATGCATATGATAATGTATATATACATACAATTGTATGTATGTATAATATACATAAATATATAAACATATAACTAAGTGGTAGGAAAAAATAAATTTTCTTTAATATTATGACAAACAAAACAAAAGTAAAATAAAAAAATTTATTATTTTAAACAAACACTCTTTTGCTTCAACAAACACTATAAGATTAGAAAGAATAAAATATATATATATATATAATATATAATAAAAATATTTATATAATATATTATTTATATAAATAAAAAAAAACAAAGAAAATTCATTTTATTATATATATACATTTGTATTGTATATGTGTGTATAATATAGCTTCAAGAAATAAAATAAAAATTTTTACCACCTTGACACATTTTATAAAAAAAAAAAAAAAAAAATATTAAAAAAAGTTTATTTAAGTTCATTTTATTACAGATAAACTTGGATTTTGTTAATCTATACTGTTATTTCCACTAAAGTGACCCGATGCATTTTCTTTATTACCGTACATACATAATTCTAAGGGTATGTTAGATTTGCCAAACCGTTTATGAGGCTGGAAAGGAGATGAGATAGATGAAGACTCAAGTTTGAATTGAATCAGAATTGAAAATGCAATAGATAAAGCTATGTGAGGGAGCCTCGGCTCCCAACACTAAAATTTAAAAATCGAAAGAGGCAGGATTCTGAAATTTTTACACATATTTGTATATAAAAGCTTGGAAAAATGACTGAGCCACCTTTGCTATTGAATTCAAACAAATTAGTTGAAACTTAGGCAATTGAAATAATGTCAAAATTACTTAAGTTTTATGACAATGTCAATTTGACGTTTTTGAGTGGGATTGTATAGCAACTGTCTGGAAATGTTCAAATGTCACAGTTTATAAAAAGTTGAACTAACTTGTTTATTTTTTGTATTAAAGCTCAAATTAGAAATATGATCTCATTCTTTGTACTTAATATAGAAAGAGATCATATCTTTGAACTTTATATAGTTATGACTGTATGGGGTAGGATAAGGATGGAAAAAATTAGAATATCAGCGAATTAAATGGTAAGTTCGTGAAGAGTTAATTAAGATTTTTTTTTAAGTTGGGGCAATTTTTAAATAGCAATATCGCCAACTTTCGTACTGAAAATGGTTATAAATTTTTGCAGTTCTAACAACAAATTAATTGCTATAACCAGTACAGTCCGTTGGAATTGTTTGAGAAGAGACATCATTGAATTTATTTCTACTGAGGAAGTGTCGTTATTTACAAGCCAAAGGACATTGGTAAATGCTTATATGATATAGTATTTGGCTGGTAAGACTTAGGTTTTGAGTGCCTGCCATACAGTAGTTTAGAATTTTAATAAATTATTGTGAATTTATCCTAGAATCCGAATCCGGATATCCTAGAGTTGATACAATTATTCAACTAATTTTATTATTTTTTGAAAAGAATTATTTTTTATGTTCGAAATTTTGTTTTATGTTTGAAATTATTTATGAGTTTATAAAAATAAAATCGAAAATAATTTTATGTTGAAAAATTGCACAAAAATAGTAAAGATCAAATCCTGTTATACGACTTCTAACTTTTATTTATATATCAAAATATATATATATATACATTTTGAACAATTGCATTGCGATTAAATCTGCAATTTTGCGGTCAAAAGGTATGTACGAATCACAGTTAGGTTATATTAAATAGCAGTAGATCAAAATTGTATTAGATAGTTGTATAGTAGAAATTTTAAGAGTACCATCTAGTAGATTCCGAATTTTATGAAAATTGCTTTCGGAAAGTAATGGTTTTTTGGGCGAAGTGCGAGGAAAGAAGGTATTGGACAGAGTGTAGGAGAAATTTGGATTGAACTCAACAACTTTTACCTACAACTTAGACATTTATTAGACATTATGAGACCTTAATATAATATCCTAGATATAAGTTTAAATACTTGCACCACAGCTCTAACATTGCGGTCCGTTAGGGAAGCATTTTTGGGCCAACAATTTCTTCGTCAAATCCAAAAAGCTCTGTACACAAAATTTGCAAGATAATCGGCTGAGCAGATGAAGACTCTATTCGCTACATACAAATATACAAACAAACAAACCTTCGCTTTTATATATATAGATAAATCTTTGTAGTACAGTTTAATATAATAGTGTTTCTGACTTTATGAAAACTTAAATTAAAAAATTATTTATAAGTATTGTCATATTCTTAATTGAATTACTAGGAAGTCTATTTTTTAAACATTCATAGGCTTTTGCACAAAATCTCAAAAAAAAAAATAGAGAAAAAAAACTAGATGGTAACTCTAATAACCACATGAGGAAAGATGAAAGTATCTCTGCTGAACTATATACCTCTATAATGTGTATAAAAGTACATTGTGTTATAAATATAAAAAATTTATTATTATTACAACACCATTTATTTTTTTAATTTATAATAGTTTAAAAAAAAATGTACATACGAGTATTATATACAAACATATATAATATATATATAATATATAAGTTTAAAACAAAAAAAAATTAAATGAAAATATACCTATTATATTTTTTTTTTGGTATATGTAGGCTAATGTCCTTGAGGCTGTCTTAAGCAAAATTCTTTGTTAGGCGCTAATCATACTATAAAAACTCTTATTTATTATAATGTTATTCTTATTTCTGTATTCTAGGCCCGATGGAATTTTTTTTTTATTTGAAACTACCTGACAAAGTATAGCTAAATATTTTTCACTTTTTACCACATATATATATTTTCTCACTTTACTTTTTTAAACCATTATACAGTTGTATAAAAAGTAGAGAGTTCCTTTATGGAATCAAAATAATTTGAAATTAAAATATATTTGAACGGAACTTATTTTTAAATTAAGGATTTGTGTAGTATTAATTATGCTCTTTAGCCAAAGCTTGCAACGAGCAGACCACTTAGATTTTCTAGATATCTAAAATATTGAATCCCTAGAATATAAGAGTGTAAACTGAAAAAAAAAAAATTATTAATATACAAGATTTAGATATTAGGTACAAAAAAGTTCAAAAAATCAGAATTACTTGTTTTTGCATACTTTTATGCGGAACTTAATTCTTTACTTTTGCATACTTTTAGACGAAACGGAACGAAAGCGAAATAATAAATCATGGCTTCTTTTAAATCATAATTTATGAGCTATTTTATGTCATCGAGATTTTCAAAATATGCTCTGAAAGTTTATTATAAAACACTATTACCAGATAACTTCCGGAGACCCTTAAACTGTTACTCCTAAGATCCTCGAATAATATCTCAAACATGAAAAATATGTCGTCTTCCCATTATAAAATAGCATTCCCATATCACAACCCATTTTATTTAATCAACTTAAAACATTAACTTAAGTTTTCACATTTTATATAAAAAACGCTTATTTCTGTCCACATATTCTTGCAGATTACTGTATTTCTTAATAAACTGCAATTTTTTTACATTATTACAAATAATTTATATAAAAAAATTAGTTGTACATAAAGTATATGTAGGTATATATAAAATAAAGTTATATAATATTTATATAGTTGTATATATATATATTTATATGTATGTATATATTCTTATATATTTAATCCTAGTTCATAGGTAAACAACTGCAGTGAGGCTTCTGTATATTTATGTACACATATACACAAAATATTATAAGTATATACCGTATAATACCACAGTTTTGTTTACATGCATACATACCTATATTCCCAAAATAAAAACAGGAGAAAAAGGAAGCATAGAGAGCAACATTAAATTAGGCAAAGAAAAACTAAAAAAAAAAAAAAAAAAAAGACAAAGACAGAAAATGTTATGTGTATAAGATGATGATCTTAAGATATAGAAAAGTGTATAAAGTCAACTCAAGATAGTCAAGATGCATGCCAGATTCAACAAAAAAAAAAAAAAAAAGAAAATTGCAATTTAAGAAAGATTTTGTTTTTTTTTTTTTTTTTTTATTATTATTTTAAAGTAGTTTGTTTGTGTTTACTTATATATTATGTTTCTTTCGTATATTTTGTTTGTTTGTATACGAGCTTCTTAACCTCAAAAAAAAAAATGTTTTTATTATTATTTTATATTATAAAATTTGTATTTTTCTTCCTTCTTTTTGGTTTAGTATAAGACATACATTCACATACATAAATATATATATATATATATATATATATATATATATATATATATTTTTGTTAGCTTTTCTATAAATTTTTTTTTTCTTTTTTATTTGTTTGTTCCGTAAATCCTCTATAGCATAAAAATGCAAGTATCTTTTAGATATATTAAAATAATGTCAAATCCAATTTTTTAGTTGGAAAATTAAAAATTGGAATTTAAAATATTTTAAAGATACTTTCTGTTTTTTTTTACAGTTAGAATAAGTGCAATTTATATGAGATACTTATATTCAATTGAAAGTTAAGATGAAAGTAAAAATTTTTGATATTTAAAGTAATGAAAATCTCGACAGAATTTTTGAGCAATTAAGAGACTTTTTTAATTATGAGTTCAGATGTTAGTTTGTTGATATTATGTTCTAATAAGTATTAATAAATTTTAATGCAATGATTCTTTTAGATTTATATTTTAATTTTATGTATAGTATATGTGATTATCATGTGCTACCTGAACTAATAAAGTATAAAATAGCGATAGCAGCAATTCAAGAAACAAAATGGCACAACAAAGGTATCTCGGATCTTAGGAGCCACTCGGTATTCTTCAGTGGAAAAGATGGTGGAAAGAGAGAATTCGGCGTGGCATTTTTAGTTAACAAGGCGTACAAACAGGCGATCCTAGATTTTAAACCGGTGAATGAGAGACTCTGTGTAATCCGCATCAAAACAAGATTGCACAATGTATCCTTGATAAACGCTCATGCACCTACTGAGGATAAGGCGGAACAGGTCAAAGAGTAGTTTTATAGTAAACTGGAGGCTGTCTACGATCAAATACCATCGAACGACGTTAAAATTCTGCTCGGGGACATGAATGCGAAAATTGGAAAAGAGGAAGTATACAAAGGCACGATTGGAGAACACAGCCTACATAGTTCCACCAACGATAACGGACAAAGATTAATCGATTTCGCGAGTAGCAAGAGAATGGTTATATCATCCACATTCTTCCCCCACAAGGACATTCATAAGATCACATGGGTATCTCCCAACGGAAAAACGTTCAACCAAATTGATCACGTTTTAGTTGAAAAAAGAGGGGCATCCCACATCATGGATGTAAGAGCATATAGAGGAGCCTGCTGTGGATCGGATCATAATCTTGTGAAAGTCAGATATAGGAGCAGAATCATAGCCAAACGAGCATTGAGGAAACACAATGCAACGAAGCTGGACATAAGCAAACTCAATATAACATCTGTAAAAAACGAGTACAAAGCGTCGATCGAGACAAACTTAAATCTAGAGGAGTTGCAACACATGGAGCTAAATGAAATGTGGGATAGTTTAAAAACGGCACTGCATCGAGCTTCTGAAGAAACTATTGGTTTCCAGCCAATAAAAGTTCGAAACGAATGGTATGACGGAGAATGCAGAAATGCGGTAGCCGCAAGAAATGAAGCACACAAAGGAAAATTAAGTAGACCAACACGTGCTAAGCAACTACATTTCGAGCAACTTAGAAGAGAGGCCGACAAAATCTGCAGAAAGAAAAAAAGGAAATGGCAGAACGATGCGCTAAGAAAGGTCCAAGATAATTTGCAAAATCGCGATAGTATCAGAGCAGCATACAAAGACATCCGCATCATCAGAGATGGTTACAAAGCCCAGTCAAATTTATGTAGAGATGCAGAAGATAATCTTTTATCATCTGAAGATGACATTAAGAACAGGTGGAAAGAATATTTTGAAAATTTACTAAATGCACCAAACGATGAAGTAAATGAACAAGAACAGATCACAGTGGAAAGGCAAACCCAAAATGAAATCACGGGACAACCTACATTAACAGAGGTGGTCAATGCCATAGAGCTATTGAAAAATAACAAGGCTCCTGGTGCAGATAACATTCCGGCTGAACTTCTGCGAGATGGAGGAGAAACGGTACAAAAAATCCTTCATAAAATAATACTAAAGGTTTGGCAAGAAGAAAAAATACCCGCTGACTGGCAACTAAGTATTATATGTCCAATCTACAAAAAAGGAGACAAGCTTAACTGTAAAAATTACAGAGGGATATCGCTACTTAGCACTTCCTACAAAGTTTTCACTAATATCTTGAAAGCCCGCTTAGAAATAATTGCCGAAAACATCATAGGCGAATACCAGTCCGGTTTCAGGCCAGGACGGTCTACAACGGACCAGCTATTTGTGCTGAAGCAGGTATTGGAGAAGTGTTGGGAAAGAAATGTCGATGTACATCAAATCTTCGTAGATTTCAAGACCGCCTATGACTCTATCCAAAGGGAAAAATTATATGTAGTTTTAAGCAACCTAGGCGTACCGGCAAAGCTAGTAAGATTGATTAAAGCTACTATGCAAAACACAAGCGCGAGGGTAAAAATCCAAGGGGACCTCACAGAACCCTTCAACATCAAACAGGGACTGAAACAGGGGGATGGACTCGCGCCTATGCTTTTTAATCTTGCCCTGGAGCATATAGTCAGGAAAATCCCATCTGACCCGAATGCCACGTTGCTATTCAAAACCACCCAGATAGCAGCATACGCAGACGACTTAAATCTACTAGGAAGATCAGAGGCAGGTGTTAGAGAATGCTATATCCAGTTAGAGAAAACAGCTATAGAACTGGGTCTGAGGATAAACATCGATAAGACGAAAATGTTAGTAGTATCCAGACGTAACCAGAGAGAGAAACAAAACATTACTTTTGGTGATGACAACGTGGAAGTAGTAAAAAGTTTTGTCTATCTAGGGGCCGAAATAACAAGTGGAAACGATGAAACATCAGAGGTAACCCGAAGGATAGGCAAGGCAAACAACGCATACTACTCTGTGTTGAAGATAATGAGATCTCGAGAAGTCAGCAGAAAATGTAAACTTGAGCTGTACAAATCTCTTATCAGACCGGTGTTATGCTACGGCAGTGAAACGTGGACGATCACCCAAGCGACGGCAAACTTACTTTCCCGTTTCGAAAGAAAAATACTGCGTAAAATTATCGGGCCAATTATCGATCAGGCCCTATTTAGAATGCGACGCAACGCAGAGCTATACAATGTATACACCGACAGCGATGTTGTGACATACATCAAGCTACAACGCCTTAGGTGGGCCGGTCACATACAACGTATGCCAGATTCCCGCATTCCAAAAAAGGTATTAAACGGGAAAATAGATAGAAAAAGACCAGTGGGAAAGCCGAGAAATCGATGGGTTGATGCAGTCGAGTCAGACGCTGTATCAATGCTGCAAGAGCAAAATTGGATAACTGCTGCCCAAGATCGCGTGAACTGGAAGAGGATGATTCAGGAGGCCAAGGTTCGACAACGGACTGTAGCGCCATAGAAGAAGAAGAATATGTGATTATCTTTAATAATTTGGAATTATATGAATGAGTATTTATGGGAAGTTAAAAATTTTTTTAATATATCTCCTTTGCATAAGATAGTTTTTTATTAAAAATTTTAAGTATCTATAGTTATTTTTTAAAATTTTACCATTCTGAGCTTTTCTTCAGTATAAGACAAAAACCGGTGTATTCAGCTTGATATGGTTGTTAAAAGGTAATAAGTTCCTTTGTGAAAAAGATTAGAATATTTTATGTTCCTCAAAATTTATTCCATTTTGTCGAAAAAGCGTGTTCGTGAGTGTGAGTGTTGATTTGTGTGTGTGTGTGTCTGTGAATACGATATAATGCGTAATTACAACCGAATTTGATAAAATTTGGTATTAATGCTTTCTTTGTCAATAGTGAGGCTTATTTCATACATGGACCAAATCAGACCACGGGAACTTTGTGAAAACACCAAACTTTGTGTGAAATCTCTAGTTCTAACTGCAAAAAATGGGTTCAAATTTGGTACATAGACTATTTATGGGTATCCATAAAGAGTAGCTTTCATAAAATGATTTTAGTATCATGGAGGTCTATAAATTCAAGGAGTTTCAGGAAAGTCAAAGTCGTAATAGTTCATTAAAATCTTAACCGATTTGAATGATATTTGGTATAATGCTTTTTTTTATCAAAAGAAACAACGGCTTTCCAGATGGGCAAAATCAGACCCCGGGATCCAAAAGGGATCCAGAAGTTAAAAAACCTCCCTTATAAAATAACCAGACTTTACAAGAAATATTAAACAGTCTAAACAAATATTTTATAATTCAAACCACCACATTAGACAAGAAGAAGAGCTTATACAATCCATCTTGGATTTATGTCTACGTTTTCATTTCTTATATTGAATGCGTTCTGGTTCTAAAATATTGATATTAAATAAAAATAACTTTAAGTTATGGTTTCTTTTTAAGAAATTTTTGCGACCAGAAGGACCTCAAAGGATTTTCATATTATGATACATATCATATTTATATATTTTCAAATAAGTTTTTTCAGCTTCGGGAGCTACTTCTGGAGCTGCTGAATCAGAAATTTATTAATATACTAAGTTTTCAAAGTAACATGTGGTTTCAGTTGTGGTTTACATTGTAATCTAACCCTTAGATTCGTAGTAATATAATAATTAAGGATTTGTTTCAATTACCTATGGTTTATATTGTAATATTTTATTAATTTATTAGTTCAATTACTTTAACCCCCGTTTTCTTTTTTTACTTTCTCAGACACTATGCCTATTAATCGCATTTGTTAACTAAAGAGTAAATCAAACCAAATTTAATACAAAACTAAACACTTTACTCTTTAAATAATTTTATTAATCCTAGAAATATGCAATTTTTTATGAATTTTTCTAATAAAAATCAATTCAATGCTTCATAATTATTTGAATGTACAAATCGGATATGGAAGCAATTCCGTAACGATTGGTTGTAAAACAAACTTGCAGGAATTATTTGAAAGACTCTAATTTAAGATTTTTTTTTTATCTACAAGATAAAACTTTTATTTTCTATTCCAATCTAGGCATGTAAACTTATTATTGATTTTATCAAAGGAACCCAATTAACATATTAAGAAATTCATGTCAGCTAAGGTATGTAATTTTCCCCGTGAGACATGACATTGAAAATATAATTTCTCCATTATGAATTGTGTTAGTATTATAATAACAATAATTTCACTGCAGAACCAACCTTTTTGTTACCGGAAGGCACATTTGGCTAGACACAGATCTCAAAATTTGTCATACGATTGTATACTGACTTTTATAATGTAGTACGTGTTAGGTTAATTTCAGAATAAATAAATTTTGATTTTACCACGCATTTATTATAAAATTATAATACATAAATAATACCGCAATATTACATATGTATATCCAAAATAATATACATATAATACATGTACATAAATAATGTAATAAAATCTATTGGTTTATTATGTATAAGCGCTAAAGATAACAATGTCTTCGTTTTTTTTTAGGTTCACTTTTAAATAATAATACCTATGTACACTTATAAACACATAAATAAAAATAATATATATGTATATGCATGTATGTTTTCATAATCAAGATATATGATTAATGCTGTGGAAATTTATTTTTTTTATTCTTTTGCCTTTTTTTTTTTGTTCTTTTATCTGAGGAAATTTTCATTTAAGGTGTAATTTAAACTCCTATCATTCTTATACATACAAACACATACATATATACACATATATATTGAAAGGTGATAAAGAAATTAGGGGAAGTTTCAGGATATAATATATGAGGTAAGATTAAGATTAAATAAATTTAAATGTGCTTATATATAAATATACATTATTATTATGTATATTTAATTTTAAACACATATTATTATGTCCCAAGTAGCAAATTGGTGAGCGGTTCTAAAGTATGAACAGCAAGAGTTCAGTACATTAAAACAAAATACATTAGATGTCATTAAAATACTAAATAGTATTTAACTCAAAAACTAGAACTTAACGTAACTAGTACTAGTACATGACTTGACTTAAAGCCTTTAAAGACTGAGCTACATTTCGTCAAAAAGTATTTTATTAGGTTCGATCGATCGTTAGACTTAATAACTCCTATTTTGAATTAAAGAAATTAACTATAACAAGTTTATAAAATTAAAAAAGAAATTATAAAGGGTTTACTTCGACTTATACTTCAACTAAAGTTTACTTCAACTATGTTCTTGAGCTAAATACTGTTAGATTTTTTGACGTTCAAATGTCAAATATAAAAAAAAAAGGACCTAATACAAAAATCATTACACGAGTGCGTTTAATAGGTTACCGTACTTCTTTATCTTATATATTTTTATATTCTTAACATCAATATTGGATGTCATAATTTTAAACCAGATAAGGTCCCAAATGATCTTGGTATTGATCTGGTATTCTTCATAGAATATTACGTATTTGTGTACACACCCTGACTACGAAGAATATAAAAGTAATAATAGGTATAGTATGGTATTTCATATAATCCTTATTAATTAATTTTTAATAACTATAAGATTTAAAAAGATGATCTGTCATAAAGTTATCAGATTTTGAAGTAAATAAAGTAAAGTATACGGTAGCATGAAATAAGGTCTTTTAAAAATGGACGCGAAACGATTTGAAATGAAACGGAATGAATTTATAAAGGAATTTAAAATTGCGACATATCTTATTATTCCAACTTTCAAGATACATGAGGCATATAGGCAATTAATAAACTTTAAAGTGACATTCTGAATACAGATAGGAAATCTTTTCAAAGACTTATTGTATTGAAATAACATTGCTCCGCCTAGAGGCTACAATAAAAAAGTATTTCAATTACTGTTGCATTTTTATTGGCATGTTTAAAGTCCCCTTGGTTTATCTCAAAGGCTTTAGAACCTTTGTTCATAGACACACATACAGACAATTATTATAAATTAAAGAAATGGCATATTTTGAATATCTACTACTACAAGATAAAGGAAGAGTCTTTCTCAAAATTAAAAGTTTTCAAAAATCTATTATGCTACCTGGGATACAATACAACTCTTAAATTTATCTCAACATTAAATTTATTTATAGAGAGTCAAAAAAAAAAAATGCTGTGAGTTTTTATGAACAAAGATTAGCTTGAATAAATTTTTTCTCAAAAAAAAAAAAACAACAACAACAACAAAAAAAACCTTGATAACAACAAAGAAAAAGAAAATTTATAATATAAGAGATGGGGTTGAAATTGGAATGAGGTGCTATAGGTATTTATGATTGCTCTTACTCTTCCTACGCTAATAGATTTTATAATATATATATATATATATATATATACATACATGTACATACATTTTGTTTTGTTTTAAGCTTAATGATAGCATGACATATAACATAATATAATACTCGTAATAATCTATGATATCATTGTTTCATACGATTTTTTCACACACAATAAATAAATAAATAAATAAAAAAAAAAAAAATCATCAAAAGATATTATACACACACAACAACACACAGCAGCCTCTCAATTTAATAATAATATAAAAAAGCGGTGAGGTTAAATAACGCCAGACGCAATAACACCCTGGGGTATTTTAATAGCTTTTCAAAGTTTAATAAAAGGTCCCTTGGGTGTTATTGCACTAGTATTAGGGTGTTATTACACTTTAAAAAAAAAAATCTAAAACCCTTAGGCTTTTTCAAAATTTTGCGTTATCGTCAAGGCTTCCGCTAGTCCCACCAGTGGTTGTAAACTTTTTAAAATAAAACCAATCATTTGCTGTGTTAGGCCTAACTACCGATATGATAGAAGATAGAAGCGTGAATTACGTGAGATTTAAGACTTTGATTTTAAATCAGAGTATTCCTCTTTTATAGAATGTTTAATATGTGTATATGAGGGATTCTGAATTTAAAGAGAATTTATAGTTGGAATCAAAAATAGGGAATTCCCCTTTTGCAGAATGTTTATATAAGTGTATTATATGAGGGATTCTGAATTAAGAGAAATTTTATAGTTGGATTCAAAATCAGGGTATTACCATTATTCCAGAATAGTTATATGGGCGCATATACGTAAAACAGTCCATTGGTTTTAAAATGATATTATTGTATATTGACTTTATTTCCCATATTTTACGAATTAAAATCAATTGACTTCATATGAGAACGCCTAAAGTCAATTGACTTTCAAAGTGTAATAACGCCCGAAGAGTCTTATCTCAATTTTAAGAAGAAATTTAGGATCTAATTTCATATTTGTCTAAAAAGTGCAATTTTATTCTGGGTTGTTATTTCATCTCACCTAAAAGAGTGCTGCAGCATAGCATTGCTAATAGTATTAGAAAAATTTAAGATCTAATTTCACATTTGTTTAAAAAGTGCAGTTATGTCCAAGGGCTTTATTTCATCTCACCTAAAAGAGTGCTGCAGCAGTAGTGTAGCATTTATAATAGTATTAGAAAAATTTATAATAAAACAGTATTTAGGATAATGATATAGAATGAAAATGAATCTTAAGATACATTAAAGGAATTTTCTTTTTATAATAGGCGTACGTACTTTCACTTGAAAAAATTTAAATAAAAAAAATTAAAATATCAAAAAACAGAAGAAAAGTTTTTTTTTTTAAGAAGACAGCAATGAAAAGCAATGAATAAGAAATTTTATGAATTGAAAATAGAGTCGATAAACTTTATTGTATATAACGGAATAATAATATATAAATAATAAGTGTGATTTGAATATAAAAAATATTAAGAATTCAAAGAAAATGTATGTATGTATATATATATATATATATATTTCACATTTAAGTTGGATTTATTTTTTTTAAATAGGTATTTTTATTTTTGGGGAAATTTAATTGTATTTTAGTATATTTTTAAATTTAATTACTTTTAAATTTGTGTGTGGAAAATTTTTGTTTTTTTTTTTTAAAATGAAATTAAAATTTAAATATGAGTACTAAACAGTTTTAATATTAAAAGAAAGAAATGTGTATTTAATATTAAAGCATATTATATACGTTCACAGGTGTGTTTTTTCACCGAATTTCTAAAAATAGAGTCGATAATGCAAAAAAATTGAAAAAAAGAAAATTTTTTAAATTAATTCCACGTATTTTATAACATAAGTTAATATAAAGCATTAAATACCGTTATATTATGAGTCAAGGTTTTTCCGATAACTTCGAATTTTCTTGGAACAGAATTTATAAATTTCAAACTTTGTTAAACGATTGAATGAGAAAAACCAATCTTATAATTGTAGATTTTGTATATTATTTCTATTAATTCATATTTAAGTTTAATTAAAAAGTGATCCTGAATTCTCGATAGTTATAAAACTAACTCTAAATAATAGTTATATTATTATTACACATATATTAACATCAGCATGAATTATCAATGTATAATCAAAAGAATATTTCTAGGTGGGGAAAGTATTTAAGCAATACCGGCCATGCAGTAAACTATATTGAATGATACAGGCAATACTGCAAAGTATTTAAATGATACAGACCATGCCATGTTATTGATATAGAGGAAAAAATGAGTTCAAGTATCAATCTAAAACTGTAATCGCTAAATATTTTAATAAAAGGTTCATTTCAATTTAATTATAAGTAAAATCTGCTAGATTTCTGAACAATAGATTTAAAAAATTAAAATTGACTATCTCCAAATTTACACAATTCTGAAATGTTTTGTTGTAATTAATTCCTGAATCAAAGGACTTAATTTTATTAATAGACTTTTGGTTTATACTTTATTTGTGTGTTATAATAACTTATAATTGCCTGATATCGAATTCCTGCAAGTCAATTATTCAAATCAATTATTTTGTACAGTAGAAAAAGCCATACAGTGATGATTTATTGAAATTAAATTACTATAAAACGGAGTATGTTGATTAAAGAAGAATTTTTGAGTTCTTTATGGTCTCCTAAAGGGCGGTATTAGAGAAACTGACATTATATTATATCAAAGTAAGCAGGAACTAACTATATTTGCATTTCCAGATCCGGAAATATTTGGACACGAATTTAAAGATAGTACTTTAAGAAATCTTTATATAACACTGATATAATATAATTAAATAAAAATGTAAATTAAATTAGAATTAATTATTTTTCTATATATAATATTACATCAAATACAAATGGTCAATATTAAGTTGTATATAATATTATAAGCAGGGTGGGCAAAAAGTCAATATGGGGTTTAAAAATATAAAAGCTTCTTAATTTATATATTTTTTTTTCAGATAATGTAAATATAATACCTGGAGAATAAATAATGGAGAGATTCACAACTGAACAAAGAACCATTATTCTGTAAGTATTTTATTATTTAAATCAGCGATCAATTTTGTTAACGCAAAGAAAATTTGATTATGAGTGACGAAGCTTTCATTTGAATGGCTTTGTTAATAAGCAAAACTGTAGGTCCGGAGGTTCTGAAAATCCAATGGCCATTCATCAACACTAATTTTACCCCATTAAGTGTACAGTGTGGCCTTACATTTGAAAATATCATTGGGCCTTACTTCTTCGAAAATGTAGGTGGAAGTTCTATAACTTCCAAAGTAAATTGAGAGAATCGGTAACGGTTTATTATAAAATATTTTTTAAAATGTTGGCCTTGAAAACAAACCTGAAATATGGATTTAGCAATATTGAGCCACTACCCATACTACCCGAAACACAATGACACTTTTAAGACAAATTATTGGAGAGTGAACAATTTCCAGAAATTAGGATATTAATTGGATAGTGCATTCTCCAGATTTGTCAGTACCGCACTATTTCCTTTGGGCTTATTTGAAGGAGCGAGTATTTATGAACAAGTCCGGAACAATCCTTGAACTCAAGACCGGCATTATTGCAAAATTTCGAACACTACAGCCACAAATTTTGATAGACGTTATGGAAATAAAACAAGTCCGTCATATCGATGCTTTAATCAGGGGACATTTAAGTGACATTATTTTCCATACTTAGTGTGAAAAAACATTTTGTATATTTTATAATCTGAAAAAAATAATTAAAGAATATATATAAACAAAAAAGTTATTAAATTTTCAAACCACATTGCGAATTTTGTCCTACCCTGTATTAGGTTAATAATGGTTATTACATTACTAAATGCAATCGATCCATAATTTCTTTACAAAATTATATAGTTATGATAAAATTTAATTATAATTTTATAATTAATAAATTAATTATAAATATATATAAAGAAATAAATCATTATTATATTATAATTAATGAAATTAAAATAATAAATAAAAATTTAAAATATTTTATAAATATAAAGATAAAAAACCTTGAATAACTTTTCAGACCTATACAGAGAAAAAAAACAACAAAATTATTAAAAATAAAAATAAAAAAATTTTTCCTTTGATTTATTTTCTTATAGTATTTTACATTTAGAGCAGAATTTATTACTATTATATTTAAATTTATTTTTAAAAATATATATGTATATATATTATATATATATATATATATTTATTTCATTTAAGTACCAATTTATTTTTTTAAGATCTATCTTTTTAATAAAATTATAATTACCAAACATTTATTATATTTATTTAAATTATGGGAAAAAGGAAAAAAAGTTTCACCCCTTTATTATATAATTTTCTTATTTATTATATAAATGTCATTATATATTTGTAAATTTTTTTTTAGCTTTTTTAAAAGCTTTATATAAAATATATTAACAAATCACTTATTGCTCAAAAAATTAAATCCTTTATGTTATTAATTTCTTTTCGGTCCTCAAAGACCAAATTATATACAGGGTGTATGTTTAAAGTCATTTAGATCGAATTTCATATGAAAGGATAATAATCTTGAAATTTGTCTGGAATTTTCAAGATTTTATTCGTAAAGATTTCAGTTTAAATTTTTTGTAAAACCGCAATACGGAAGTAGGTCAACCGGAAATAGGTCCACTTTTTATGTACCTACCTTATCTATTTGAAGCTATAAGGATCAAGAGAATAATTATCTATATAATAGGTAATAATATTATTCGAAGACTTAAAATGAGCTGCCAAATCATCTTTAGTTATTGTTAACAACATTCGCATCCTTAAGATAATTATCTCTAACCTTGTTAAAAATATGGTCATAATTTAATAATTTACAGTAACTGTACTGATTTTTAAGTATCCAGTTTTATTATAGTGATTCTTTTAAGTTTTGAATACTTTTTTCTCATATACACTCAAAAATATCTAGGATATTAAAATGGAAAATTATAGTATCGATACCTTTTTGGAAGAATGTACTAAGCGACATTTTAAAAATTGTTCAGGAAAAGGAAAAAACTTCCTATTCAATTATAGTATTTAAAAATGCTAAGGTATATACTGATTTTGCAAGTATTTTTCATTACCAACATGTATTACCTATTCCGGAGATTAAATTTTAAAAAGTGTAGAAGTTTTTGTCACTTAATTCATTTTTCTTGTCTGGATTTTGTCGCTTAGTACAATGGAAAATGTCGCTTAGAACATTTATATAGTTAAAAAAACATGAAAGTTTATCTTATTATGTCGTTTAATTCATTATGATTTATTTAAAAAGTAAATAAAAAAGTGTTAAAAATAAATTATGTAAATAAATGTAAAAAACAAAACAAATTCAAATTCAAAAAATAAAACAAAACAAAATTTTAAACAATGACAATTTTAAAAAATAAATAAGGAAAACAAATGTAAACTAAACAAATTCAAATTCAAAAAGTAATATAAAAAAAATATTTTAAGTAATATTGATTAAATCTCTTCACTTTCAAGAACATCATCTTCCTCATCCGTTTCGGGCAATTGTTCTTCTGCTTCTCCAAACGTATTTAATATTTGTTTGTATTCATTAATGTACCTCTCTGCAATTAATTTTCTTTTAATTAAATTTTCAAAATCTTTTTTCTTTGGGCCCGAAATTGGTAAGCTCCTATTATACAATATATCAGGTTCTTTAAAGTTTATAATATGTTGCATCTGGTTACGAGTACGACCTAATTCTAAAGTGTAAAAATTTGCTTCACAATTGGCGGATTGAAACTTTGAATATTTTATATCACATGATTCTTTGGAAAACATAAAAATATTGTATTCGGAAATTTTAAAGTTCTGTCCTTCCTTGTTTTTTATTATGTGATTTGAAAAATATTTTAAAGATTCGCTTTTCCAATCACGGAAATCTTTCCAGTTTAATGGAATGACCTCATATGGTTTGGGATTTGTTCTCGAGTTAGATATCATAGTAACCCATTCTGATGGTGTCCATATTGTTCTCTTTTTAACAAATCTTTCAATACTTGCATGCACAGAGTCAACTGGCATATACGTATGACCAGGAAGCAAAAAAGTTAATTTTATTTCTATAATATTTTTAGCTTGGGTTTTTAGAAACAAGTAAATCATTGTTAACATCTGCCGGTTTTTATTTTGGCCTGGACAGCTATCACAGTAAAGTGAAATACTTGTGGTATTTCCTCTTTCATCAACAATACTCAGGTATCTGTTTATTATTGAACAGATTTCATTTGCTCCTCGCTTTCCATCTATTTCACCCCAAAGAAAATTATAGGCGGTTTGCGAACCACTTTCATAAACTGTTTCATTGTAGAAGGAATATTTCCTTGTATAGTAAAATAGCATACTTTGTGTATGTGGGACATTCAGCACTTTTTGCAAGTCGAAACTTGCACACAAAAATGAAGGTGAATTCTTCGATCTTTCCTGATCCAATTTGAAGGATTGTAAACTATGTTCCTTATCTTGCATATGTCGCAAATATTTTTGATTTTGTTCATTTATTTTGAAATTTTTTGTGGCTTCACAAAAGGAACATTTATCTTTTTTTGGAACGTGGATACTAATATTAAAAGTTTTAAAAATGCGACGAAAAATACTTTCTGAAACAAATCCCTTACTCTCTTTTTTCTCTTTATCTATGTATACTCTGTATATATTGGAAATACTATGATATTCTGATGGAAGGTAAGTTCGATTTGATTTAGATCGGCAATAGTGTGAAGGGACTTTTGGCAAGCTCTCTATAAAACTATGAACTGATTCTGTTAATTCTTGAGATGTAGCGTTTTTCGGTGTACTGGAACCTCTATTATCCTTATTTATTGTATTCAGGCAAGTTGAGTTTTTAAGAGTATAGGTTACAACTTGGCTAGATATATTTAACGTTTTAAGTAAAAACTGTCTACACACTTTAATTTTCTGTCCTTCAAAATTTATAAAAAAGTTTCTTGTTTCTGTTTTCTTTTCATCTAATTTAGAACGTCGTCTTTTAACTGCAACCCTCTCAATAGAAGATAAAATCCAATCTTTTTGCTGCACATATGGCAAATTCCAGTAATTATCAAATATTTCTTGTCTTTGTAGCTCATTAAATTTTTGGGTACATTTGTTTTGACAACCACTTTTACAAGGATTTGGTTGCAATATTTTTGATTTTTTTAATTTCATGGATCTAGACTCTGCTAATTGAAGCTCATCTTCTGCTGTAGTTACAATCGGATCTGGTTCAGAATATACTCCAGGCAAATCAAGTTCTACATTATCAGTAGAAGTAGATGGTTGATGTACCTTAATCAAATCAAGCCATTCATTTGTATGAATATTTTATAAATAGTATTTAATAATACTTACAGTAACTACACTACTTTGTTCTTCAGATTTTATTGCCATTTCGAAATCGTATACTTCTTTAGATTGTGTTGCAATTGTCGTAATTTGAGGCTTCGGAATAGCCTTATTTTTTTTGTTTGGTTTTTTAATATATATATCACTATCTGTGTCACTTGACTCTTCTGTTTCGTCTTTCCAAGAGGAAGTGCCATCAGTTTCGAATGGATCTGGTTCAATGTCTATTTCAGGCGGATTAAGTTCGAAGAACTTGATATTATTATTAGAAGTAGATGGCTGTTGTATCTTAATAAAATTGAAATTCATTCATTTATAATTAGTAAATAGTAATTACTTAGTATGACTTACCTCTACTGTACTAAATTGCTGTTTAGATTTTAATGCCAATTCTACCATTCTTCCCGCTCTGGTAGTTGGAAAATTAAATTTTTGAAATTCATTATTACCATTCATTATTACCAAACAATTAAATTTTGCAAAAATATTTATTCACCTATTTCAAACAAAGTCACTATATCGAATGATAAATGTGATTAAAAACTATTCAAATTGAAAAATAATGCCCACAAAAATTACAAACATTTTCAAAACAAATCATGTTTTAACAGTAAATTTTTATACTAAGCATCAATCGATGCATGAAATTAATTGCTAGCTATATTCTAAGCGACAAATTAAAATATACTAAGCGACATTTGCTGCACTATGCGTAAACTAAACGACATATATTTTTTGTTTTTGTTTTTTTTTTGTCGCATAGTACATATTTTATTATTATTAGAGTTAACAATGAATTAAAATGTCGTTTAGCATATATTTATTTCTGTTATAACTTTTTTTGTAATTCGAATAGAATCATGAAAACTAGATTAAACTGTGGCGCTTGGTATAAACTATCGCAATAATGTAAAAAGTGAATTTTGCAAATTTTGTCGCTTAGTACATTCTTCCAAAAAGGTATCGGTATAATCTCTTACTTAAGCACAGTACGATACTTTTTTTTAAGCTTTTTATTAAACCCTTTGAATGATGAGCAAAATTTATAAAAATGCTAATTAGTTTCACATCTTTAAGTCTATAAGTAATCAAATAAAAATTTTAAATAAAATTCGGTATTTAATATTAGGGTACTTATTACTCGAATTCTCAAATTGTTAAGAGTTCTATAACTTTTTATATTATTATTATTTCTTCTTCTAAAAAATATGTTTGTTGGTAGGGGAAATTTCGACCTATTAGAGCTTATTTATTTATAGTGATCATTCAAAGTTGTACGCCCTGTTCATTTTATTTAAAAAACTAAATAGCTTGTTAAAATGGTGTTTTTGCTTTGAATATTTAATTAGAATATAATGTGATGGTTATTAAAATAATTTTTATATTAACACTATAAATTTATTAATTATATAATTAATAAATTTTAAATTATTTAATTATAACCAAATTAAATAATAATGTTTTATTAACACACATAGAAGCCTTTTATATTCTTTTAATTTTTGGGGCAAAAAATGTTATATGTTCTTTTGTATTTTATTGAGGTCCAAAAAGGCTTTATATAAGTTTTATACTAATTTGTCATTGTAGCGGACAAAAGTAGAAAAGGGTTAAAACACAAAGGTTAACGGGATAATTTGGCATATAAATACAACCGATATCTAGCAGTCTTTGTTGTTCTGTAACACAGGTAGACAATAAAAAATCGAAGACAGTGCTGTTGAACAACGAAACTTCAACTTCATAATTTTTTTAAGAAAAGGCGTTATAGTTTAATTAAACTACACTTAAAAAAGCTCAACACACATTTATGTATGTGAAGAATTAAAGAAGGTTTTCCATAAATGTACTCTCAGAATAATATTCGAACTGAATTACGTATTCCGACGGTAGGTTGACATTTAAAGCTAGCGATAATGACAGTTGTTGACGCAAGGTAGCATAAAGGGTTTGGATCACAAAACCAAACTATTTTTTTTAATTTCTTCAATTACTTTCTGCCACTAATTTTAATTACTAATGTAACTGAAAACTGTACTCAAATAGTACTTATAATTTAATTAATTCAGCAGTACTCGAACTAAATCAATTCGGACAATTTTCTGACAAATACAGAGGACATTAAACTGTTCATTCTTAAATTTCGAACAAAATGAGAGCATTTAACTTTTAAATCCCAAAAATAATTTATTTATTCCGGAAAATTTAATTTTGATGACTTAAAATCTATTCTAGATAACCACAAATTTCCTAAAACGTTTCCCTACATTCCATAAGTTCATTAATAATAGTTCTGATTTAGTACCAGTGTAGTACTCCAACAACGAAAATCCTTAATTTCAATAAAATTAAAAGAATTTTATTTTTCAAAGGAAATTTTTTATACGATAACTTATTTAAAAAAAAAAATGAAAACTAGTTTAAAATATTTAACATTAGTTTTTCTTAAATTAATATTTTTGTTTTTTTATATGAAGCTTTAATTTAATTTTTATTTGAATTATAAATGAAAATTAATTTAAAATAAAAAATAAAATTTATATCTAATATTGGAAAAACTGTGGTGAAATGGGAAAACTACTTAAAAAAATATTCGATAAAAATCTGAAATTTAAATAAAAGGGTGAGAATATTAAAATTATTTTAATTTTTAGTAAAAGGGGTGAAAATAAATTTTTATAAAATAGTTGATCAAAATTTCATAGGAATGGTGAAAAATATATTTATATAAAAAAGTTTAATAAGATATTTTTTCTATATAATTTTTCGTAATAGTATTCAATTAGATTTTAAATGATTATTAGAAGAGGCCAAATGTGCTTTAAGCATTTTTGTAATTTAGGAAAAATAAGAAGGTTTTTGGAATTTTGTAATTATATTATTTCATTTAATACATATACATAAGTATAAAAAAATAATAATATATAGGAAATGACAGAGATGCTATAAAGATGCTATAATACTATATACTATGTAAGATAATATTAAATGAAGATTTTGATAGTGTTGAATTGTGATTAGATTCATAAAATCAAAATTTTACAAAATATTGCATACTTTTAGGATCCACATTTAAAAAATAACTTCAGTTCGGTAGTTCAGTAATTAAATAAAGAGGTTCTTTGAGGTAATATGGTGCTGAATACTGAATGATTCAATTTAGGTTCAAAAATTTTAAATTTTACAAATTATTGCATACTTTTAGGATCCATATTAAAAAAATTCTTCATATCATCAAAAAATTCTTCATTTTAGATCTTTTTTTTTTTAAATCTTATAATAGGGACTAGAGTTTTATGAGAAATAAGAACTGCACCTACTTTATCTAAAATAAAATCACTCCACATGTTTGTTAATTGTTATATTTGAAGGTATGATCAAAATGTTAATCTAATCCATCAATGCTACCACACTCTGGATAAATTAAAATTGTCAAAGTTTTCAACTCTTACCGGAGAAGGTATTATTTAATAGATTCAAAAGTATCTTATAGATTATGTAAATAGTATATAATAGTAATAAATGCAATGTTTAGTTTTGAGAAAACCCTGAACAAACAGGTCACAATCATTGATTACACAAGAAAGAACTTTAATCAATTTACACACACACACGCACACACATATTTAAAAAACCAACACTTTTACATAATATTATTGAAAATCAGCACAATATTCAATCAAATTCAAATTGAATTCAAGAATAATTTAAAACTATTCCAAATGTTATTAAAAATTATCAATACTATTCAGGAAAAACTCTAGAAAAAAGAGAACACCCCAATTTATTTATTTTGTGGCAGGAAAAGCATAAGAAAATTATTTTTGATTTTTCCTTTTATAAAATTTTTAAATGTTTTCCATTTCTCTCATAAAAATCTAAAAAAATTTTTCTTTTCTGTCAGCGATTTTTTTTTTTTAATTTTCTTTTCCTTTTCTTTTTTTTTTTGAAAATTTTCAAACTCACACAGCATTTTTCCAAATATAACCGTACTTTTAAAAGTTTTTTATGGCTTTTTAGTTTTACATATTTTACATATAAAATATAATAATTTACTAGAAAAGAAAAACCAAAAAATAATAAGAAAAATAAAAAAACAAATTTTCCCTACCAAATATAACCCATATAAACACCCAGTATATAGTTGCTGATACACTTTTTCGATTTTTTAATGCTTTTTTGAAATTTCATCAGTTTTTTATTTTATATTTTGTATTTTTCTAAAAGAATTTTGTTTTTTTTTATTTTATTTTTGAAAATGAAAAACCCAAATAAAACCCTTTAAATTTGTTTTCCATGTGTTGAAAAGTAGGAAAAACTAAAAAAAAAAATAAAAAAATCGACATAAAATTGGGACTAAAAATGGAAACTTATTGCCTTTTCAAATTAAGATCCTTGCTTTAATATTTTCTTATATCCCTTTTTATTTCGTTTTTTAAATTTGTATGTTGTTTAAAAATTGGTGTTAGTGTGTGTGTTCATGCAGCAAAAAAAAAGGAAAAAGAGGAAAACTCAGTATAGGGAACAGCAAAAATGTGTTGATTTAAAGAAAAAATTTGTACTAAATTATAGACAATTTGTATGAATTTTTATTCCCGCATTAAATATAAGAAAAGCTAAAATGAACTTTAGGTATAGCATATAGTGTTGGTATCATATGGGTATTTCAGATTGTGTTTATAATTATAAATTTTGTGGTACAGGGATGTATTTTGAAGTTGTTGTGGTTTTTCTTATGAAAGAAATATATTGAATCCATGGGGTATGATAATATTAGATGCACTTTATAAATGAGTTTTGTTAAGACCTCCGGAAATTGGGTTAGCAAAAAATCAGCTTTGGTTATTCAAAAATATGCAGGCATAACTACCGCTTGAAATATAAATGGTGCTCCGCTGAAATGAATTAAAACCACAATTATATAAATTTTTAAAAGGAGTGGAGTAATGCGACCCCAAAATAAAAATTTAATAGAATACAGCTCTGCTATGTTAAGTTAAACCTAAAACTAAACATGATAGATCTTTATTAATGTTCTATTATTTTTTGTTTTAAATTTGGGAGATCTTCCGGTTTTAAAATATTTTTTAGAATCTGCAAGTTTTTTTTTCTTGAAGTGCTTTAAAGTGGTATCTTTATAACGATAGGTAACATAAAGGCTTATTAACATGTTCGAATTTCGGGATCATATACATTAGTATTATTAAAATTGCTCTTAAAGAATTTTACATACAATTCATACATGGGATAGTACTACCCCTTGTAATATGTTTAAAAACATCTAGGATTTTCATTAGATTCAATTATATTTGTTTTATATAGGAAATAATTTTTTTCAAGGTATTTCTATATCTGTGAGTTATATTATTAAATTAAATTTTTTTTTTTTTTATAAAAATTATATTAATGTTTTTTTATTCAATATAGAAAAATTAGATTAGAATAATTATTAATTGCTTTTTCCATTAAATGTTAACACAGTGAAGAATTGTGGTTAGATTGAGTCAAAAACCAGAGAAAGTTGTCTTTATTTTTACTGGGATTCGATTACGGGTTTCTCGAATAATAAAAAGTCTTTCTGAAGGGGCTCTTACCTCTGCTGTTCCACCTAGTTTTTATACCTAGACTTAAATAGTTTCATCAATATCAATGTATTCGATTCTGAATGTTTCGGTGGTTATATTATTTCAATCATCACGTCTTGTACCACATGTACAAGACAACTGTCTGTAAACAATCAGAGTTTTGAGATAAAAACCCGAATTTTATAAGGAGAATTAAAGTTTTACAAAGAAAACTTTAATGTTTTATTGATACTTCTCGAAACAATCTCATTTAATACCCTTCACCATAAAATAGGTTTAAAGAAATATGAAAATGCACATCATTTTGCTCAGCGTCATCTGCTGAGTTGATTTAGCGATGTCCATTCGTCCGTAAACATTATAACTTAAAAAATAATGATGCTTGAAATTTATACCTTAGGTTCGTAATGATACAAGTACGACGGATATTGAAAATGGGCGAAATCGAACAATAGGTTCGCATCCAGGAAGTTTTTGATCGAATCAAGGTCAAACGAGACTATCCCCAAAACCAATAAAGATAGAAAGTTAAAATTTATTACAAAGGTGCTTTTTCCTATTCCTAGGAAAATTTTACTTTTCCTAGGCAACTGAATATGTGACACCCATTTTTGCTGAACTATATATAGTACAGTAGTAGAAAATGGGTTAACATCATATATCTTTATTTAAATGTCATATTTTTCTTAATCCATCCCTGCCTATAAAACATTTTCATTTAGGTTCTTAAAAAAAAAAGAAAATCCAATTTTCCCTCCTCTACCCTTTCTTTTTGAAAGAATTTTCATAGTTTTTATTTTGCTTGATTTTTTCTGCTAGAAAAATTTAGAGCATTAAATTGAGATTCTTCTATATTATATGTTTCCGTTTTTTTTTGTACACAATATGAAAACTATTGGAAAACTTTAAAAAAAAAGAAAAATTAAGAAAAGATTTAAGAAAACCCTAGTTTTTGGTTTTTTTTCTTTTTTTTGTGTTATTGTGCTTTTTTTTTTAATCGAAAATGAATAGAGAAAATTGTACAATCAAAAGAACATGAAAAAAAAAACTTTGCAAAAAAAAATTATTATCAATGTGACACAAAATTTATCTCTTGATTTTCCCTAGAAATGATAATGTTAATCTTATTTCTATCGTCAGCGTCATCAAAATCAACATCATTATCAACTATAAAAAAATGAAGACAAAAATTGGTACAAATAGAAATAAAATGAAAAATAAGAAAAACGAGGAAGAGTATAGTAGAGTAGACGGTGTCAACTCTGGGATACCCGTATGACCGTTATATAAACATTATATTATCCTTATTATTATAAACATTAATTACATTTGGCAAAATTTCAAACATACCAGCTTTATTATGTGAAATATAATGCTTATATAAAAGGAGTTGTATGGCAGCTAGTCGAACCCACTGCAACAGACCAACCAAATTTTGCAAAAACTTTGGCCATAAAACTAAACTACTTTTGGCAAAATTTCAGACACGTAGCTGTAAAAGGTACAGAGAAATACTCATATAAAAAAAGAAGTTGTATGGCAGCCACCCGAACCCATAGACCAAAATGGCTAGATTTAAATAGCGATGACGGCTATTGCAAAAAAACAAATTTGCGAAAATTTCAAGATCACAGCTCCTTTAGTTTTTGAGTTATCGTGCGGACGGATGAACGCACGGACGGACGGACGGATATACATAGCTAAATCGATTTTTTTTTGGTTTCTGATCCGATCCATACACTTGAGTCTATATCTACTCCCCCTCCTTCTCTGCGTCACAAACGTAATGGCAAATTTATTATACCCTTTGACTATATAGTCATACGGGTATAAAAATATTTTAAAATTCACAGGACATGTTCCTAGGATAGAAGAGGGAGTTCGGTTTTATAGTATTATAAAAGAAAAATTGCTAGACTTTAAAAGTGCAGTTTTCCATTTTTTTATTAATTTGTCTTTTCTCTTGTCTTGGAATATCAGTTTAGTATAAATTTTTCTCCAAAATCAGTTTTGAAATACATAAAATATAAAATATATTACATTATATACAATATTTATATACAATGCAGAAAATCAGTATGAACATCTTTAATAAATGGGTGTTTTAAATTGATTAGTAAATATTAGGTTAAAAAAAATGAAAGAGAAATAAATTTGTTGTCTTCATCTATATCTTTAGGTCTTATAAGGTTAAAGTTATATTTTAAACTTTATATAGGATTTTATAGGACCTTTATAGAGAAAAATCGAATTTTAGATTTTTTCTACAAAATTTTGTAATTTTTTTGATTTATTTGATATTTTAAAAGATTATTGGAATTCCGTTTTTATTTCTAGATGTAAAAGTTGAATTGTAAAATTTTGGAAGGTTCTACCAAACAATTTCGAGTTCTACCAAACAAAATTAAAAATTTGAGTAATACACAAGTGCTTTTGCATTAAGAAAGCTGGCTTAAACTAGATTTACCTTATAAAAACAAAGTTAAATAGAAAATTTTTAATGCGAATATCAAAGTAGGAGATGAACATGATTCTTGTAAACTTGTTAAATCTCACACTCAATGCATAATATTATTAATATAGAATAATTATTTAATATTCAAAATTGTAAAAAAAAAAATTAACACACTTTTAAATAACCTATGACTCTTTGCTTAAAAGTATAGAACAGTAGCTTATTTCAAAGTTTTTAACAGGTTGACAAATTATAACTAATAAGTTCAATTGACTTGTAACAATAATTGTAAAAATATTATATTTTATGACAAATAATTGTAAAATATTGAATGATCAGTTATTGTAAACTTGTAATATTTACAAAATGAAATTGTATTTTACAAAATTGAAATTCATTTAAAGAAAAAGCAAACCTTGTAAAGACTAATAGAAAATCTAATATTTTATAAGTGTTTTAAGAATTCTGAACTATATAAGAACTCTACGAACTGCATAATGAAGTTGATGTATTCACGAAATTCAAAATCAGATGCCTTCATTGGCTCGGTCACGTCGAGCGAATGTCAAACGATGCTCCAATCAAGAGGATATTTGATGCCAGACCTCAAGGGAAGTGACGCCCAGGGAGACCAAACCTCCGTTGGTGAGATGAGACATCGGTAGATTTAAAAAAACTGCATATCGCCAATTGGAAGAGATCTGCGCAAAACCGATAGGAGTGGAAGGGGATATTACATCATACCTAGAACCTTCATAGTTTGTAGGGCCTAAAAAGTAACTAAGTTTAAGAATTGTGAAGTATTATAAATCTGCTAAATAATAAAACAAATTTTTAATTACAAGTTTAAAGAAAAAAAGAATTGCAAGTTTGTAGCATTTAAAAAATTGTAGAATTTTACAAATTATTCGGCTTTGAGTTTTGGTAGAATTTTTCTTGTATATTATAATTTTCCATGAATTAAAAAAATTTTACAATCATACAATTTTTTTTTAGGAAATATTTAAGTAAATTTATTGACTTGTAATTTGCAATGATCATAAAATGATTCAGTTAGAGTCGCAATGTCATCTGACTTCCATGTAGAAAGTCTCGGGTTCAAATCAGATCACATCTAATAAAAAATATCGTAAAATTGTATAATAATATCGTAATAGTTAAAATTGTAATATAAGATAATATTTATTATAAATATGTAAATAAATCTTGTGTAGGATACTAGATGGCGCACATAATTAATGTTTATGAATTCATAATCTTAGAAAATAGTTACAGCCGAATAATCAACGGCTTACTGAATATAACGATTAAAGAAACTGAAACCTAGTCTAAATAAACTTGGTAAATGTCCTATAATCCTTAAAGGAGTGGAAAAGGAATACATAAAAAAGATACAATGTTAATTTAAAATTTGAATATTACTAGAAATAAAATCTACAGGCTCTTCGAACAAATGTCGTCTTACACGTCTTTGAATCTATTAAGCTTCAATCTTTATTTCAAATTACTCAAAGCTTTAGTAATAAAGAAATAGTATTTTCTTATAATACATGGTTAGTCAATAATTACATTTTTGATATATGATGGAATGGTTTTTAAAAACAAATGGTGGGAATATCTATACCTTTAAAATTAAAGTATTGGATATCACTTTAGATTCTTCTGTGAAAAATTCCTTTTTAATGAAACACTTGGAACTAATATAAAATTTCAGTTATTTGAAATATTATTTAAACTTATTAATAATTTGAGCAACTAAACCAACTGCAAAAAGTTGTGAACATAATAAACGCCGCTTCCCTGCTGAATTCATTATATATCACTGAACTTTCTCTTGAATCGCTTGTTAAATACGATTAATTAATTTCAAGAAACTATTAATAATGCTCAATGGGGTAGCTTATTTTGGGGAATATTATTTGCATTCTAACATCTAGGCTTTACGTTGTGCATGAACCAGGTGTAAGATTTATTAATAATATGACCACTACAGTATTTATAAATTTCACTAATGACTTTTAAAAATTCCCCTACTTAGAGGAACAAAGAAATGACTTCTTGTGTCGACTGTTTGTCGAAATTCGATCAAGCTTCCTATAGAGAGGTTGGGAAACGTTTCCATGGGTTTCTAAGGATACATTTGGATGGTTATTAAAATTTAGAATGCTAGTATCCTATAGTTGAACATCTTTCAAAATATTAAAAATACTAATAATATATTCGAATTATGCGGTAAAAAATTTTATTTTGTATATGTATGTACAATATATTGTATGTATGTACAATTTAATGTTTCTTGTATTGTATTATTGGACATTTTTTTCTACTTGTATATTATAGAGTTTCTATAAATCTACCAAGAGAAAAACTTTTAAACAAATAAATTTTAAAGAAACCATCTGGAATTTTTTGATTTTTTAAAATAAAAAATTTTTGAAAATAAAAATTATTTCTAAGGAAAAATATTTTTTTTTAATAAAATTTAATTTTTTTTTTGTGAAATTAATCTTTTAAATTAAAAAAATTTTCAATTTAAAGAAAATTGAATTTTTTTCAAAAAATATTTTATTTAAAAATATAAAAATTTTAAATTTTTTAATATTATTTTTGGAAATTTATTTGTTTTTTTTTATTTTAATTGCATAATGCTGTTGTTTTAATTTTTTTTTGGATTTTTTAATTTATTTTTTTTTTTTATAAAATTCCCCATTTCCCAATTCGATTCCCAATTATACATTTTATGTTTTGGAAAAATTAATTTTTTAATGGAAATAGATTGGTAATTAAGGCAAAAGTTTAATTAAATTTTCAAATTTTAAAATTTATAAGGTTTTTTTTTAAATTTTTTTAGAACATGCCTTCATGAAATAGAAGATTTTGATTTTCTATACAACTTCAAAAGTGTAAAATAATCCAAGAAATAATATTTATTGAAAAAAATTTTTTAATATAATTGAATGTTTGGTTCTTTGGAACCATTGAAACCATAAGTAGATAATGTGTGAAATAAAACTAATCAAATGCTTTTAAAAGAGAAATAACCAGTTTAGATTTAAAGCAGTATGGGAATTAAAAGGAAGGATTTGGGTGCAGGTTCAGGTATTTTTTCAAATTTATTTAGCTTCAAGTATATTCTACATTGTCTGTAACACATGAATTTTCCAAATTTGAGGGAAAATCAAAGAAAAAATGGAGTCGTTTACTTGGAGGCGCAGTATTCTGAATATTACAAAAATGGAGTTCGTAGAATATGCATTTTTTTCCAAATACTAACTTATTTAAATAATTTAACTTTTGCTCCTTAAAGTATGCAAGTGGTTTTCCAGCAACAAGGATAAAATTTTTATTTAATTTCTGAGCTGCGAAAACGAAAGCCGAAAATATTATTGCAATTTAGTTAGGAATGCAGTTTGAATTTTCAATTTGACGTCTGCCGCCTAAGCCGCTCATCATATCCATTCTTCCCAATCCATATTTTTCTACAAGGCTGTCCGACAATCTATCTATTAAAAAAAAGTTCTAAGCTGTTAATGATTTGGAATTATACAGTTTTAAATTTTAATAAATAAAAAAATACAATATTAAGAGTATCTATTACTAGCTGAGGAACCTGAACTCCCAGAAATTTTAATGGGTACCTAATAATTGATGATTATAATATGTTAAACTAAATTTATAATTTTTTTCAAACTTTATTTGCTGTGTTAATAATAAATTTCTATAAGTTTTTTTAAATTATATATTATATTTAAATAATTATCCAAGAGATATAAAATATTTCATCCACTTTTTCTACTCTTCTCTCTGAGAATCTCTTCTCTGAATTCATTCTAATTCCAAATGTCATACTACTTTATCCAATTTAAATTTATTAACATAAACTATCAAGGGGCCTTGCTAGAAATTGTTTTGAACAAGGCTAGCTGCTGTTCCAAAAATAATGTAATCCAGCTTTATAAAACTACTATAACACACCGATTAACATTCACTAGAGATAGTAAAATGTTCTCAGAAAACCAAAGATAAAAATTCAAGTACAAAGTTACAAGATATGGGTGCGAAGATTGCTGAGGAGCCTACTGTTTAGCACCTCTAATGGGTTTTAAATATATTGCTATATTTAAAAAACCTGTTACTTGAATACAAAAATTTGAATTGAAGTTCAAAATTTAAAGCTCCAATATTTTATTTTAAAATGTGTTAAAGGTTTTTTTTAATATTATAGGGCCTTGAACTTCATCCTTGAACTTAAAAAGCTTGGGTGGGGGAAGAAGGGTTTAGATCTTTAAGAATCAGTTTAAGCATGTAAAGGAGAATTATTTCCCTATTCAAGAACTATGAAGACATACAAATTAAAAAGTTACTTTTTTTAATAATCAAGAACTTAGACGATCGTTTATCTTCTGGGTGATTATTAAAAATCATTTGAAATATTCAAAAAAGTTCTAGATAATAATGTTAGTATTTCAATAATTTTAGATAATAAACATGAATCCCAACCAAATAATTAAAATTCATTATGTTTAACATTAAAACCTTTTTCTATATTTCTTTAAAAAAAATTCCTGAAAACTTATTATAAATTTAAAACCCTGTCAATAAACATTTTTCTAAAGTTTATCTTCAATATTTGATAAAGGTGTTGTAATAAACATAAGAAGTTTGCATATTTTTACTTAGAACTTATTTATATACTCATATGTACCATAAAAGTTGTATGATATTTAAAATATTCAACTAGATTATATTACAAGTATAACATATAAAGATTCAGTAAATCTTCTCTAAGAACTTTTACATAAATTTTGACTCCATGTTTTGTTGTTGAAAAACTAGAACAAAAAAAAAATGATTGTTATCAAGTGAAATTTTGTTGATTATTTTTATCTTCTATAACACAGTTTCCAAAAAAAAAAGTGTGAGAAACATGATATAAAATAAAATTTGGTCTGCTCGTTATTGGGTTCAACCGAAAGTTCTTCGATTTAATCCTAAGTCGTTCGTTCTAGTCGAAGACTGATATGACGTCTGATTTTGTGTGATATTTGTGTGCACTATGCACGTCCGAATTTTTACACTCCCCAAACTTTAAAATTTATATAGATAGATTTTAGAGCCTTTGAGCCTAGGTTGCTTTTCATATATAATCCT
Source organism: Dolichopus griseipennis (assembly GCA_963082915.1). NCBI lineage: Eukaryota > Metazoa > Arthropoda > Insecta > Diptera > Dolichopodidae > Dolichopus > Dolichopus griseipennis. The sequence goes on along the minus strand of OY720441.1, from coordinate 74,398,451 downwards.
TATTTCATTTACTTGTTGTACAATAGGTTAAAGGATATTTTGAAAGCTGCCTGAGTTATCATTTGTCTATTTTTTATTTAAATGTTTTATAAAATCGAATAATATATTTTTATACTATTGCATACTTTTAGGATATTATTAAATGGTCTATATAGCAACCAGAGTAGATAAATATTATTACTTTATTTCACCGCTCACGTCAGGGTTTAGGGTCCCAAAAAGACCGGATTTGTAATTAAAATTTATGTTTAAAGTTCTGTATCTATTTTAAGAGAAATTATTGAGGTGAATTCAATATAAGGAAGGCCTCCAACTTAAAGTACATGTTGCTAGAATGTTTAATTTTCGGCAATTTCAAAATGTTAACATTTTTACTATGTGGTCCAATAATCGTTTCCCTGCTAGCATGTATATTTAAACAAAATAAGTATCTCAGATACTCCGATAGAGCAGTATCTTACATAAAATAGTAGATATTGTACAAAAGAAAGAATGTGTTTTAGAATATGATATACAAAGTATAAAAACTATTATAGAACTTAATAAATTTTATTTTGGTATTCCTTTGTTTCACCTTGTTTCTTTAGAACTTAAAAGAGGTTGAGAGGGTGGAGGAAATTTAACTCAAAAGTTTCACCTAACATAAAAAAATTTAAGATGTTAACATAAATGTTATACAAATCAGATTTTGCATACATTGCTTTTGTTTGTATTTTTGTTTTTTACTGCGGCTTTTAGTATCTATAAGATACTTTATTAGTAAAAGAAAAGAAAACTCTTAAGCATATATATATAAAAAATATTGTTGGTGTGGAAAAACTCTTGGATAAATAAGATAAAAAAAAAAATAAAACAAGCACATAAAAATTAGTTTTTACTACATTTAAGGGTTCAAGTAAAAAAAAAACTTTTCAGAACTTATAAAAAGTATAAAGAAAAGTATATACTAAAAAAAATTATATACTTATATACTTATATGAGATATTTTTTTTGTTATTCAAGACTTTCTTTAATATTTAGTAATCACTAATCAACCTCTTTTAATATTTGAATTGAATATAAATTAGTATTGAGAAAATTGTTTTTGTTTTAAATATCTATAAAGAAAATTGAAAATCAATTTGTAAATTACATATTATTTCATATATTAAAAAAAAAACTTACATACATAAGTTTATAAAGTTTTTTGTATTTTGAAATTATATATTTATACATGGATTTATTTGGAAATGATTAGTTAAATACCTAATGATTACCAATTAGATTTATTAGATTATTTTCATTATTTGTACTTTGGATTCAAAAAGTTAATAATTTAATATATAATTTAAGGAGGAATTTATGAGATCTTTAAGGAATTTAGTGAAGTCTTGGATATCCACTCTTTCCAGAATGTATATTCATAATGAAAGTATTCGAAAGGAACCAACCAACGAACAAAACTATGTTCAATTTCATAAAGTTAGCTCGGATATAGATTCGAGTTAAATTTGGTAAATTAGGTCCTATTTTTCAAATCAATCGTTAAATTGTGTTTTTTAAGTCTTTCGTTTGAGGCTTAATTTCCCCCTGCAATTTAATTCAGCAATTTTCAGAAAAGTTTATTGTATTAAGAAAATCTATGCATCTTGAAATATTTTAATCTAAATCGGGTTACAGGAAAACTCATTTTACCTAACAATATTTATGAAAGGGATGAGAGGTGTTTTTAACGTTTCTTATCTCAGAAGTTTGTCAAAATATACTTTTAATAACTTTTAAATAAAGTAACATTGGTTTTGGTCTTATACAATTTGCAAGATTAGTTTAAACCTCGGCAGCTACCTGGTACTAAGCTTCATAGTTTATCTAAAGATGGCTTGTATACAGCATTCTCTATTTACCATCAATTAAAACTTAATCTCATAATATATAAATTACAATTTGCTAATGTTTTATATTAATAACAGTTTACAAAACTTTAGTTGCATCCCTGAAAAACAAATTGTTAGATCATCTAAGAATTATAGTACTATAGGATTTTATTATTTATTTATTTTATTTATTTATAATTAGTACCAGGACAATAGTAAATATTGCCTGATATTATTATAGAGGATTTTATTATTACTATATTAGATTAGAGCTAAAGGAATCTACAATTAAACATACATATTATATATTATCACAAAAATATATATATAAATATATATATATATACATAATTTCCAAATTAATTTATTAAATTTTATTTCAAACATTTAAAATATTCCAAGAAAAAAAAATTTAACAACAAATTAAAGTTATAACTTTTAATTTTAAATAAAGTATTTCTTACAATAAACGCCTAAAATTATGCAATTAAAGTAATATTTCTTTTTTTTTTTTTTTTTCATTAACCACATATTTTTTTTTTTTTGGTTTTTAATTGCATTGTAAAAAAAAAGAAAATATTTTACATTAATTAAAAAGAAACGTGCTTTATTTTAAATATATACATATATATATATATATATATATATATATGTATATACAAAAAAAATTAAAGAAAGAGACAGAATATAAATAAAAAACATGAATAATAATTTCAGATGTTATTTTTATTTGTCTTATATTTTACAAAAATTTTCTTTTTTCATATGGATTTTCTCCTAACCTCTTCCCACCCCTTCTTAGATATGTATATATATATATATATATATATATATATATATATATATATATATATATGTATACAATTTTAATATACTTTACCGTTAAATTAATTATGTTAATTTAAGAAACTGTTTCAAATTTTCGTTCCCAAGGTTACTCAGAATTAAAAACAGTAAAAAAATTCTTTTCTCTTTTTTAATTTTTCTTTCGTTTTTCTTTATTTCTTGTTTTTTTTTTCTTGAATTCAATTAACACGAATTTTCCATCCCACACAACTTTTTACAAAAATCAGTCATTCCTATGAACTTCTGGTAAAAAATTTAAATATATAAACTGAAAAGTATAAGGAAAATTTTAAAAGAAAATCGTATATAAGTTAGAAAGAGAAAGCGAATACGAGTTAATGAGAGTGAAAAGAAAAAGAAACGGAGGAGAGGAAAATTTTGAAGTTGAAAGAGGCAGGAAATAGGAAATTATTAAATTGAATATATTGTAACGATATATATATATATAGACGTTTTAATATATTAGTATGTAATATAGTAGTATATAGGTACTACTACCTATATATTATAATATATAATACTATTAAAATAATAATTATAAACTGAGAGAGAATAGCAGTGGTGTTCTTAGCAATACAATATTTTCAATAACATTTAATTAATAAAGTTTTTTTTTTAAATAATTTAATTATTTAGTGAAAATTTTGTTTTTTTTTGCTTTTTTATAAAACATAACTAGACACAAGTGAACTTTTATAAGGGAAAATTACAAAAGAAAAACAATTAATACTGTTTAAAAAAAAAAAAAGAAACTACAAGGAAAATTAAAAGAAAAATGGATGAAAATAAAAAACAAAAAGAAGAAAAACCGGAAAATTTAAAAACTCTTCAAAAGTAAAAAAAGAAAAAAACTCTTAATTAAGAAAACTTTAAATTGAATATTTTTCTTTAAAATAACAAAAAAAAGGAAATTAATTAAATAAATTTTCTGATAAAGAATTTGTATATGTGTACTTCAATTTTATAAACATATATGTATATGAATTCTAGTCCCTTTAATACATAAATTTATAAAGTATTGTCTAAAATATTGAAAAATCAAATAATTATATCAAAGTCTTATAGGAATTTATCAGATATCCCATTTTTAGTATTGGAAAATATGTTAGAAGTTGTTTAGAGAATGAAAACTCACTTCTTAGAGAACTTAGAGAATGGTTTTCACTTGCGAAGCGGAAAGGGTCAACTTTACAGAATATAATTGAGAAATCAAGGAGTTATCTTAACTATATTGAAAAATTTACTAAAATTCACAGTCTTAATGTTGTGGAATTCAACAGAGACTATTGCTTGGCTTGAGAATTCACAAGATAATGAGAACTCTACAATTTTTTATGAATGATAATATGTCACACATGGAATGGACTCTGACCCTAATACAAATGAATTTTAGATAGATATAAGTTTATACAAATTATTTAAATAAATTTGACTTAAAAATTTAACAATTGTAATATATGAATATTTTCCATTTTTTTGAATATAATTTCTATGGCTGTTTAAATTATCCCCTCTCGATATGTATCGTTTGGTCCTTTTGGTTTGTTCGTTGCTTAAATGGAAATCCCACGTTCAATAAAATGAAGAATCAATTGTTGTTTTAAGATAAGCTTGAGCGTTTATCAAGAAGTTGCTTGCTCAACTTTTAGATGTATGCCTAATTTATAATTAAGAACATGCAGTAGAAGACATATGAACACATGAAAACGCTAAGGATCTTGTAGTTGGAAAGAATCTTACTAATTTTTCTTGCAAAACAGCAACAGATTGAAAAAATTTTTTAAATGATATGTATCTATCTTTCATGCCTCTTTTATCTCTAAAAATCCTTAATTGAAAATATACGCCTAATTTATAATTAAGAACATACAGTGGAAGACATAAAGACCTACATAAGGATGCTCCGGACTTTGTATTCGCAAAGAATCTTTTAAAGCTTATCAAATGATTGGAAAAGTTTATAAAGTACTATCTTATGTTAACAGTGATTGAGGAATTGTTTTTTAATATTTATAAAATGTATTAGTTCCAAAAAAGCGCCGCCTTGCAAATGGAAACCCTATTACATTCCTTAATTATTATAATTTTATCGATTTGAAATATAAACCCTTATAATTTTAAAGAAATCAACGCAGAGGTGATTCACTCTTCAGCCGTCATTTGTTCCTGCAAACTAAGTTGACTTTCAAATACTGCAGATTTTGTTGAATCCTTGAATCCATTTCTGATCTTTATAATTTATAATTTGAAATATTTTTTAGGTTATTTCAAATTACTAGAAATTCCAATGACCCCTAATGTAAATCCCTATTTTTAATAATTTCTTTGCATATTCAATGCATTCACTCATTGGTCACAAATGTAACTTCACCCTCAAAGTTGTAAATATTTTTCTAGAATATTAAAAACACCCCAAAACACAATTTTTCCATAGCGATTTCCATTGTATTCTTCCCCTTTAAATCTATTTTTAAACACAATTTCAATTCCCCTATTCTTTTCTATTTTCATTTTTCTTTGTGACAATTTTCCATTTTCAGGAATTTAATTCTAACGGTTTTGAAAAATATAACCTCAGCCTTTTCTTACTTTTAACTTTTAACTATTTTTTTCGTTTTACTTATGTTTCACTTCAAACAAATTTCAATTAAAAAAAAAAAAGAAAATGAAAAAAAAAAAAACAAAATTTCGTCATTGCTATGACAAAGTTTCCTTACACTTTGCTGCTCTTTCAAATTTAACAAGGAAGAAAATCTAGAAGAAAATCTGGGAGAAAATATTTTAACGTGAAAATGCAAAATAAAAAACATTTTTTTGAAAAATTGGAACTTTCTTAAAGGTAAAAAAATTCAAAATAAAATTCAAATAAAAAAAGAAAAAATAAAAAAGATTCAGAACATAACCTAGAGAAAAGTTACAAGAAAGTGAACTGAAAAAATTAAAAATAAAATTAATGATAAAAAGAGACAGAAAATCTTTAACAAGGAGTGCCAGAGAACTTATTTTAATTTTCCAAAAAAAATAATGAAAAAACTAAAAAGGGGGTAAAAAAAAACTTTTCTAATTATTTTGTCATTAAAAAGATGGTCTTAAAAATAATTTATAACTCTATAAGTACTTATTATTAAAATCAATTTTATATTGTTATGCTTTAAATAGAACTAAATTAACGCTTTGTGTTTTATTTTGCATTAATAATTAAGTGAGTAGTGTTGCCATAGTTAATGAGGTTTTAATAATTAGAAAAGGGAAATTTTTTTTTTAATAATTAGATTTGAAATTTGAGTTCAATATACAATTTTTATTTTTAAATTGTAATTACTTCATGTGGTGTCCATTAAATGTTTTGTATTGGTTTTCGAATTGTTAATTATAGTCTTCAATTAATTTGAAGTCTATCCTTGGAAAAACAATAAATTTGTAGGTACTTAATGTTAAAAGAAATTAAATTAAACTAATGAGAACTGAGAACTCCTTGTCTTGGTGTTGAAGAATAATCCTGAGACGATTAGAGAATGCAAACTTGTTTTCATATGCGAAAGGAGAATATTTCAACTTAGCGAAGTTTTATAAAATTTATTGAACTAGAAGGAACTTACTAAAATTTCCAGTCTTAGTATTAAGGAATTCACCAGTGGCAATTGCTAAAATTTAGGAATTCGCTAGAGAATAATAACAAAGGATAAGTGCCACACATAGAAAGTATTATCTAAACGCTTGATAAATCAAAGAGTTCCATTCAACATGCTTAGGAACTTACCAGAATTACTAGTCTTAATATTGAAAAATTCCCGAAAAGCCATCTGGAGAATGGAAAACTTGGTTCTCTTTTGTGAAGGAGAATATATATTTAGATATCAAAAGTTTTGAAGAATTTACCAGAATTTTCAGTCATAGTACAAAATTCTTTGTAAACTACTGATAAACCAAAGAGTTTTTTGAAATATTAAAATATTTATCAGAATTTCTACTGTAATCACATAAGTTCCTAAACATAATAATTTAAATATTTTTTTCTAATTCCAAGAACCATTTAACTTTGATTTCAAATTTTGTAAAAATGAAACAAGAGTAGGTATAAAGAATTTTTTAATAGATAAATCTTTTGAAACTCCTACATACCTAAAAATCCTTATCAAATAATCTCAATGCTCAAAAATATTTAACCTTATTTCCATTATAAAAAAATGTTTTAAATTCTTAAATTTCTTAGAATTTTATAAATAGATCAATTGATTTGTATTCCAAATTCAATTTTCTTAGAAATAGAAAATCATTAATCAACAAAATGTAAAAGCGCCTAAAAATATGTTATTTTCTAGAAATAAATATACACCGTTTGCTAATGCCTTCAAAATAGATTTTAAAACTTTTACCATCCCAGTTTTAATCTTCGTGTTCTTCTCTATATCCATTATTCATAAAATAAGAACTGGTTCCATTATTCTCTAGAGATTTCTTAAATTTTCATTAATTTCTATCAATTAAATCTATTTTTTTCTGAAATAAAAACAGTACAATAGACAACTTTAAAAATAATTTTTTTTTTTTAAATTTCGTGCTTCATGCCACAGAGTTTTCCAAAGAATTTTTGGATTTTGAAAGAAAATTTTTTTTTAATGCAGCATAATTTTCCTCAGTTCTATTTATTATATATCTTTAAAAATAAATATAGGGATTCCATGTGACGTAATAAACACTATACAAAACTTTGAAAATTTTTTTTTTTTGTATTATTTTGCTTATTGCGCCTAAAAGTAGGTCAAAATAAAGTAATTTCAGTTCTTTTTCATTTTTCAATACTGGAGTTGAAAAATAGAAAAAGAATTGAGAAAAAATTTTTCAATTCTTTTGGATATAACTTCTATATATTAATAAAGTCAGTCAGATTTTTAAGGGTTATAAATTGAACTGCCATCAAAACCCATTTCGTATATTTTTATTTTCGGAGATATATTTCGTACTTTTTCAAATTTGATGGAATTTTTTGTTTATGCCTTAAAAAGAATAATTTGTAAGTAATGTTTCTAATAAATAAAATACAAATCGATGGAAAATTCTATAATAGTTCGTTAGATCAGCCTGTAGTTTAAAAATAAAAATTTAAATAGAAAGTCTTAAAGGAAACTTTTGAAAAGGATCTTTAAAATTTTCTATATATATATTTTTGTTTATGTAATTGAAAACGAATAAAATATTCAACGCTTAATTTTCTTCGAATGACAGGGAAGAGATTCGAAATTCATCCATTGACACTGTGAGGGGAACTCCTATAGAAACTTTAACACACTAAATCTAAATCCTTTTGAATCGAAATTTAGTGTAACATCTGTAATGCAAATGTCCCACAGAAAATTTTTAAATTCATCTAAATCGTATTGAATATAAATTTCATTTGTTAGCGAACGCATTCAGTTATGTCTTACCTGCCAACACCAGCACTCTATTTTTTGTTTAATTAAAAAAACTGTCAAATAGAAAGTCAAATGTGTTTCGTTCATCCAACACCATTAGAATCCTTAGTAGGTAATGCTGGTATTAAACTTATACAGAAAACTCCGAATAAATTTTGATCTAAAGAATGTGTTAATATAAAAAATTATTAAGTTCATCTGTGAATTGTAGCAATAGGTCAAAAAATTTTCATATAAATCCAAGTTTTTGTCCAATAATCGGTTTAATTACTTTTCCATCTGGATAGTTTGACTATGTAGGAGTAAGCATCTGCTGGAAAACTTTAAATTGAGGCATTAATCGCAACCCTTCCTTTAAAACAGGCTTTTGTTAATTAGCTCTACTAGATAGCTATAAAAGAGTGTTCGTGATCTGAATTTTAGTGCAACAAATTAGCACTAGGTAATATACACTTTCAACATTCACTTTCCGCAAATACTAAAATTTTTACAGCATTATCGAAATTGATTATTTATGGTGGTAATAAATTTTTTGAGGGCCCGTTCTATCTTAACAATTCGAAGGACGACCCATACATGATTTTTTTCAAATGAACACCCAGATTTTGGAGTTATAAAGTTAATAATATTTTGACATATTTCCTTATTTACTAGTTCTTTGTTTCTATTGTCGCTTACACTTCTGGTTCCCAAGATACATGAGTTCACCTGTCTTAAATCATTTTACTCTCTTTATAATGAGTGTCATTAAGGTTTTAAGATAGTTAAGTGTAAATCGCGATAGGGTGATAGGTTCGAAAATGCCCTAAATTATATTTTAGGTACCTACCTTTTTAAAAAAAAATAAACCAATTTTATAAACACCCACCCACCTTAGAGAGGTTTAAAAAAACCTGAATAATTAATTAGAGCATCCTAAGTTTAAAAAGACTGAACAATTTATTAGAGCATCGTCAATTAATCTACACTCAAGACCTTTATTTTAATTGTAATAGCATCAAACATCCACTAACGGCCGTGGTACAATACTTTAATATTTAAAGTACTTTTACAGGATATTATTAATTTTGAAGTGTATGTGTGTTTTCGTTTGCACACAAATACCAAGCATTTCTTCAATGCATTTACAACTAATGGGTACCTATATTTGATAAAACTACTTCAGAATTTGGGGATTAATATACCCGTTATTACATACATAATAATATGAACAAAGATTTAGCGAATGGCGAATTAAAAAAATTAAGTTCATTGTAATGCAGGGCGCACTATAAATGAACAAAAATTTCAAGAAAAAACAAATAACAATAAGTTTTTCCCGATTTTCATTTTCCTATTAAGGATTTTCTTCTTTTTTTTTTTTTAAACCTAAAAGTTTTCGGAAAAATTTTTTTTTCGTTGTTTTGTTTTTCACTATTTACCCTACTTTTAAAAGAAAATCTTTTTATACCCGTATGACTATATAGTCCAAGGGTATAATAAATTTGCCATTACGTTTGTGACGCAGAGAAGGAGGGGGGGTAGATATAGACTCAAGTGTATGGATCGGATCAGAATCGAAAAATAAATCGATTTAGCTATGTATGTCCGTCCGTCCGTCCGTCCGTCCGTCCGTCCGTCCGTCTGTCCGTCTGTCCGTCCGTCCGTCCGTCCGTCATCACGATAACTCAAAAAGTAAAGGAGCTAGGATTATGAAATTTTCACAAATTCGTTTTTATGCAAAAAACGGAATCGAGTTTAAAATTCAGCCATTTTGGTCCACGGGTTCGAGTACCTGCCATACAACTTCTAATTTTATATGAGCATTACTCTATACCTATGAAAGCTGCGTGTCTGAAATTTTGCCAAAAGTAGTTTAGTATAATGGCCAAAGTTACTGCAAAATTTGGTTGGTCTACTGCAGAGGGTTCGAGTAGCTGCCATACAACTCCTTCTTTTATATGAGCTTTACACTACACCTGATGAAGCTGGGTGTCTGAAATTTTGCAAAAAATAGTTTAGTGTAATGTCCAAAGGTACTGCAAAATTTAGTTGGTCTACTGCTGAGGGTTCGAGTAGCTGCCATACAACTCCTTCTTTTATATGAGGATTACACTACACCAAATGAAGCTGGGTGTCTGAAATTTTGCCAAAAATAGTTTAGTGTAATGGCCAAAGTTACTGCAAAATTTGGTTGGTCTACTGCAAAGGGTTCGAGTAGCTGCCATACAACTCCTTCTTTTATATGAGCATTACTCTACACCTAATAAAGCTGAATGTTTGAAATTTGCCAAAGTAATTAACCGGATGATATAATGTATATGTTACGGTCATACGGGTATCCCAGAGTTGACACAGTCTACTCTACTACACTCTTCCTCGTTTGTTTTTCATTTTTAAAAAAAAAGTTATTGTTGCATAAGAGTTGCCAGGCTCTCACTTTAAAATTTACAAATAAACAAAATGAATGAGAAAATATTGCATAATATGTTTGTATATAAAGTTTGTACGGAAGTTTTAATAAAGTGCTTATTTTTTTTGTTATGTATGTAATAATGTATATAATAATATATTTATATTTTGTATAAAAATATATGTATATATATATCTTATATATTTAAAATTTTATTTAGTTTGTCCTATATATACCATCAAAGAACAATCTGGCAGTAGGATATCTTAGCAATTAAATTAGTTAAGATTTTTAAATAACTGAAGATTTTAACTATAATAGAACTTTCGGAAGTTCCAGCGTTTTTTTTCCAAATATTTTACTTTTTATTGTATATGTGAATTTACATGAAGCTTAAAGTACACAGACGAAAGCTCAAGTGATAAACGTGTAAAAGAAAACTATTGTTTTTTCAAACCACTTTTATCTGAAACAATTTAAGTGGCGCAATTAGTTATAGAATCTAGTAACTGTGTGTGTTCAATTTAAAGTCAGAATAACTCGAACAGAAAATTCAGCAGAATTGTAAAAAATATATTTCTATGGAGGAAATGGATTAAAAAGTTTAATAATTAGAGTTGCCAACGTATTCTCAAACAATCGACAGCCAGTGTAGTTGTCCAGAGCATACAAAAAAAATTTTGCATACTTATAGGCATGAAAAAGTGAATTTTTATTTAATAGACATTCAAACTATTCAGTATTAATAATAAAATAATTATAAAAATACAAAATTTCAATAAATTCGTAAATAAAACAAATATTAATTTATTATTTCTTAATAACTTTTATTCATTGAACAGGAATTGCACAATAATGCCTGTTCTGTTCTTGAATATATTCATAAAAAAATTTCCAAGTCATTCAAGTGATTAACAAAATATAAAATATTTGGAATAATATTTATTTGATTTCAAATAAATTGTTATTTTAAAAATAAATCAAATATTAATTGGAAAATGAAAAATTACATTGTAATTAATTAATGAATTTTAAAAAATTAACTTCTGTAAAATTATTTCTTTATTTAAACCTAATGTTAAAAGATCATTGAAATAAATTTGAATTTAAAGTCAGATAAAATATTGATTTACATTTTTTCTTATGGGACTTAAGCGCATTCTCAAATTAAAGGTTAGGACTTCAAGTAGGACTTTATTTTGTACTTCAGTGCGAACTATTAAACATCAATTACACTGTGATGACCAGCATTTTAAAATAACAATTGTGTCCCAATTATAATTGAATACAATATTTTAAATGTCTTTGCATCATCAGAAGTTCAAATAAGTAGAATCTAACTGACAATATAATGATTATCAAACTTGATTAATATCATTCATTATTATTTGGAACATATCATTGTTCAAAAGATATAGCATTTTCCGATAAAATAAAACATTTTTCCAATTAAATTAAATCTTTTTTCTATTAATGAACTATGTTTCGATTAAACGAAACTATTTTTCAATTGAATGAAACTATTTTTTAATTGATTGAAACTATATTTTAACTGAATGAAATTACTTATACGACTTGACTTAAATAAAATATGACCTCAGCGAGGGGTCGGTTTCAAAAGCTCGAATATCAAAATATCAAAAATCAAAATCTCTCATGAATTATTAAAAAACACGAAATATCAAAATCTCGACTCCTCCCCATGTGATTTAAAAATAATTGGAAACAGTTATTTTGGCATATATTCACTCTTTATAATACAAAATATTTAACATTTTTATGGTTTGAAGTTCGTTAAAATTTTAGTCGTAAATAGTCCAACGGTCTTAAAACAATTTTGTTTAGTTAGGAGGCCTAGTATGAGGCTATTGTCTCCCATAATCAAATCATACTTTCTATTGTTATTTAATCTTTTGTCAATCAATTAGCAATTAATGTCGCAACATGATTTAAATAAACCATGCAGGGGAAACCATATTAGCATCTTCTTAATATTTAGAGAGAATCTTGTGAAACTTTCAAGTTTAACGTCCACAGGCGAAAGCATCCTATCATAGCTATAATATATTTTATATGATTGGGTAGCTAAATAAAATTTTTCTAACAAATCCCAAGCAGCAAACAAAGTGAAAGATACCTTTTCTTTATAGTTTGGGTTCATAAAAAGTTCCAGACTATATTTTTGGGACTAAATTTTATACTAGGTAGTCGTCATTCCATCATTGTAACTTTTTCATATAACTGTTACGTGACTATACCTATTTTTCTACGATGAAGTAATATATTAAAATTAAGTGAAACATTTAAGTTTTAGGAACCTAACAAAAACCATCCAAAAAGTTTTTAAACCTACATAGTAATTTTCATAGTCCCAAAAATGATAATAGGGATTAAGAGTTTTGATTTACCGTGACGTTATTATTCTAGTTTTTATTACGTCCTTGTTTCTTTATTTGGAACTATAGAGAGCCAGTTTTTATAAGGGAAACTTTAAAGTCATATAAAGTCTTTGTTACCTTATTTTGGAACTACATAAAGTCGATTACTTAAATAAAATTTTATAGTCGCAATAAAAGGTATATATTTTACTGTGAAGTTATGGTTACCACAAGGAACTATAAACGGGTTTTTGTGCTCCTTGTTTTTGATAAACTTCATTTAATTGTCAAACGTTAATTCCAAGAGCCTAAAAAAATTTAAAATCTTTTAAAAATGAATTGCAGAAAACGAAAAAATTATTATAGATTAACAAGCTCATTTTATAGAAAAGTAAAAAAACAAATAAAGTTTTATGAAAATAGATCTAAAGCCATTAATGAAACAGTTTCTCGTACTGAAAAAAATGACAACCAAATATTTCCTCTGTCGTCATATTACAATATTTGTTTTAAACTATAAAATATTAAATTAATTTTGAAAATAAAAAACACTTGTTTCAATTAAAAACACTTGAGATAACTTATTGTCAAGAAACTTTATAGTAGCAAGCGGAACAATAAAGGAAACTAAAACTTTGTAGTTCCGAATTGACGTTTTCGCGACGATTTTGCTCGTATTCGCAATTTTATGGTGACATTTATTAGACTTTGCCACTATAAGGTAACAATATACAATGGAAGACATATTTTGATAAAGTGAACAAAATTATAGTTGTCTCTGTTAACAATAGAGTACGAATTTTTTTTTCTATACCTATCACATTTTAAAAAATTTCAAATTTTATTATTTTATTATTCTGGTTCGCTTTAATTATGTATGGTATTAAATATTTTTTGTATACAAACATATATTTCAAGACAAAATTTAAATTGGAGTAGGTACGAAAAAATAGATCAACGCAATAAATAATAAATCCATAATGCGTACGCTACTTGAGTTTTATACCAAAAAAAAAAAAACTATGCTTGTGTAGTATGCTACGTAGCAACTTTTTATTTGATATTGAAGCATACATATGTAAAACTTATATGGTGTTTTTAACCCTCGGTTACTGTCCATGGGGTGTAATCCACCCAAATCAAGTTTGCAAGACAAAATACATACGAAAAATTGTAGTAGTTGATCTCAAACCAATATGTAATCTCGTTTTGGATATTTTTTTTTAATTTTGTATAAATTAAATGTGGGCTTTGATAAAAAAAGACCTCGAGAAAAGCAATCCAAAATGGGTCTGGGTGGATTACACCCCAGACAGTAATCTTGACACAAAATTTTTTTACAAAATGGGGTAGATTACACCCCCGACAGTAATCTTGACACAGAATTTTTTTACAAAATGGGGTATATTACACCCCCGGCAGTAATTTTGACACAAAATTAATTCATAATAACGAAATTTTGTATTATGATAGATATTTGAGTTATAATTGCGAACTTTTTTTTTTTATTATTATAATATTATATTATATAAAAATAATTAATATTTGAATTGCCATAGCTACAAAAGCGTACAAAATTAATTTGTGTGAATTGCTACAATTTGGAGGCAATATCACAAATTTGTTTTTGGAACTTTTTTTTTAATACTGAAAACTGGTGAGATAAATTACATTAATTTAATAAAATTTTTCTCTAAAAAATTGTTCCTGTTGAAAAAAATTTTGTTAATAAACTTTTATTTGTTATATTTCTGCTTTCAAAAACAACCAAATGCAAGAACGTGGCATGAAAATTATAGATTTTGTGATAATTTAAAAAGTATTTAATTTTAATTTTTTTTATTTTCTTATTAAATGGAGTATTTTTTGTTTTTATTATATATTTATTTATTTAGTTTTTAATAGAATGAAGTTTATATATCTAAATTTGTAGAATTTTTACTGATTTAATCTGGAAAAAAAATGCCTTTAAGATATTTATGTTATAGCAGTTCAAATACGAATTTCAATGTATGGGGTGTTTTCCACCCCTGGATAGTAACTACGTAACGTAAATAGAGGACAGTAACCGAGGGTTAAGTAAAAATTATTTGTTTACATTTTTGACATCGTTCAGTACAGAGCAGCAATTGATGAATTGCAGCGATGAAATGTATACTGCTTCAAAATTCTACTGAACGATTTGAAGCGATTTATTTTTATAATTTTTAATTTTTGAGAAAATAATTTTTTTGAGAAAATAGTTTAGTATTTATAAAAAAAACTGTTGAATTTTAAGTTTTATTTGAATTTTTGTAATAAAAAATAAATAGAAAAAAAATGAGTAATTATATATTAAAAAAATGAGACTTTTCTGCCATATAAATTCTCGCTGCTTTATTAGGCATAAATTTTTTATGCTATAAAAATTTTTGTAGATTAAAAGCCGCGATTTAAAAAAAAAACCTTTCAGTAGCAAATTGTTTTAAGCGATTTAAAAATTTTGCAGCGATTTATTGTACTGAACGATGCCAATATTCATGAAAATTTGTTTAAGCAATTATTATATAAATTATTTGGTTACCTAGCTTTACCATTTCTAACATTAAACTTTAAAATCGCGTAACCTTTCTGTTCCTTTGGTTTTACACTATATTAATGCATATGCATATGCACATTAAACATTTTATATTTGTGCTTGACATGTGTTACAAACGCAAAAGAAATATGTTATACCTTTAAGCTATTTAAACACGGTGAATTTTTAAAAATTTATAAATTCTAAAATCAGCATTATTCAGAAGGCCCAATAATTTTTCGAGACTTTTAAGACCATATTCGTTAATAAAATTTTTTCCGCATTGAAAAATTCCTGGTATTATGTAGAAAATGTTCTATAATATTTTTATTTTAATACATATTATGTAACTTAAAATTTTTGTCTTTAATAAAAATTTGAAGTATTGAAACAGAAAATGTTTATTTAAATATTAATTAAAAAATATATTTTTCTCTTTCACTCTTTAAAAAAATATTTTTTTGTTCTTTAAAATAAGTTTAAGAATAAGTTGCTAAAACTACATTGGAACCTAATTGGAACGTTTTTTTTGCACACCCAGCCACGTTTTAATATGAGAAGAGGGAACCAAAAAATGTTCCCCAATTTGGGTGCAGACACGTTGCAGACACGAAGCAACCAAGTTCTTATCACTCGTTACTGATACTTTATAGACCCCAATGTAGTATCTGTCTACGTGCCTATCTCACAGAATGCTATTTGGGATATTCAAATGGTACACAGTGACATCAAATTATTATTATTTATTTACAGTGTGTATAGCCCTATTAAAATTACGCGGGAAGATTTCTACCAAAACCACTCAAGAACTTAAGAGTATTAGAAACAAATATTTAATACTTGAATTTTGTGTATATGTTAAAATAAAATGAATAGTATACCAATGTCTCAATATACTACAAACCACGACGCTCAGAGAGCAACTTTAAAGTTAGTTCTTATTTGTTCTAATACCAGCCCTATGGGAGTTTTTCAAATTCCTGGATCCTGTTTGTATGCAGGAATATTTTAAATATGAAATATATTTTAAATAAAAATATAATAATGTCTACTTTTTCTGAAAATTTCATTCAAAAAAAATTAACATTTTCATTAATAATATTAAATTTATTTTATTTAATTAAAAATTTTATAATCTTTCGATTTTCAAGATTATATCGTACTCGAATAGATAACGATAGACAGACTTCGGGTAATTTCGGCTAAAAATTTAAGCACTGAGGCCTATAGATATACAGACATTGGATACACTATAATTTAGTTTTCTTGATTGGAAGAAATACACTTGCATACTATACATAAATATTGTATGGGTTTGATGGAATTTTTTTGAAGATTCCATAAAATATAAATTTGGTAATATCCAAAAAAACAAAAAACTAAACATTTTGTTTTTTTTATTAAAATACAATTTATTTGATTTGCCACAAACATAACATATAAAATATATAAATTTCGTATCCTGATGGGAATCAAAGGAATGAAACAAAATTAAAATGTCAAAAAAATATACAACCATTCTAATTTATTTATAAAATAATGAATTGAAAACCTATATATATACATTATAAATATATAAATATTTATACTACATTTACATGAATAATATTAAAGAAAAGAAAAATTAATTTTATTTACCATTTCTTTGGTTTTTTTTACTGTCTTGTGGGATGTTCAAGAGGATGGGGGTTCCTCATACCATTCAAAATTGCAAAAACTAAAAGAACTAAAAATAATAACTTATTTTTGAAACTGGATTATAAAAAAAAATAAATAAATTTAGGAACTGATTATTAAGACTATATTATAAACATCGATTTCGAACATGTATTCGAAGACTTTTGAAATGGTTCGAAATTTAATCAAGGGTCATGTTATGGATTGGTACAACTCTTCTAGTAGTCATCTACTAGTCTTCTAGTGTTTCATATAGTTTTACGAATTTTAAAAATTCGGGGTTATGCAATTTTTTCAATATCAAAATACCTTTTATTCCCAGAAATAAGATACTGTCAAGGCCTGTTTGTCCTAGGCTATTTAGGCCTAGATTATAGATTCTAGAATCATATATTCTTATTTGCCCAAAATTCTGACACAGCAGCAATATTATGCTTATATTATACATTTATCTCTTAAATATTTGTTTATATTTAAACTCAACTCATCAAATTTTGAATATTAAGTTTTTTCTGAGATTTTAAACTCTGTTTTGTTCAAGTTCTTTATAATTTCACATGAAGCATCATAAATCCAAAGAACCAAATATATTAAAATTGGTTTTTTTTAGTAGCATTTAAGAGCTCTCCTAGCTACAAAAATTATTGAACTTTCGTAATCTGTAGTTTGGGCTGATCTGCTTACAGCTTCCAAAAAAATTCTTGTATATTTTTCTACTATAGTCGGAATTTTTCAAAATGTATGCACCTTAGCAGGTAAAGTGCTTCTATTAAGTTGAAATTTTGCAAAAGGTATAGGCTTTTTCGAATTAGGTAAAGTATTACTGTTTCCTACAATCGGGTTAGCAGTCGGTTATGTCCTATACTAAAGTTCCGAAAAACTTATGTTTTTGAAACTTTTTTCGAAAAAATTATTAGACCACAAATTGAAAGCCAAGAATGTATGAATGGGAGAGTCAATCAAACGCATAACACTTTGATCTCGAGAAATTTTTTAAGTTTTTAAATTGTAGTAATGGTGATTTAGTTTTTAATTTGCTAAAATCTCGACAAGTCGAATATCATTGAAAGGATTTTCTAAGCAAACCTTATAATACTTCTAATAATGTATCTGCTTGCGAACTCAGAATTTTTAAAACTCTTCTTATAATCTAATTTTCTCTAATATAAATATTTATGTGCTATAGCCCACTAAATTTGGAAATAGCTTTTCAAATTTTTAAGTTGTAGCTCATTATACATGTAGGACTATTGGTTAAAAAGATATACTACATTTGCCATTACGATTGTGACACAGAGAAAGAGGGGGTAAATATTGACTTAAAGGTATGGATTGAGTCAGAACCGAAAAATAAAAGGATTTAGCTATGTATGTCCGTCAGTCCATCCATCTGTCCGTCCATCCGTACGATAACTCCAAAAATAAAGCTTGGATTCTGAAATTTCCACAAATTCGTTTTTATGCAGTAGCCGTCATCGTTATTAAAATCACTCTTCCTCATTTTTGAATTGAATTCTAAATTTAATTATATACAACTAGTTTTTGAAGTTGACACTAGAAACTCGACACTATTTTTTTAAAAAAGTTTTTAAACTCTCATTGCACTTATCACTTAAAAAACTCTTATGGTTATTTTAAGACTTACTTGAAAATGATTAGTGTAAAACAATTTAATAATATGTTCTATTAATAATATTTCGGATTAAAAATGTAAATAAAAAAAAAAAAATTAATTTAAATAGAAAAAAATCAGATTGGCATTTAAAATTTTGTTTATTTTTTTTTTTTGGAGATTTTTCTTTTAATTTTTTTTAAGATTACAATGAAAATAATTTTCCAAAATATTTTCTTTTATCTTGTTTTTTCATTTTTTTGGAAAAACAAATGTTCAGAGATTTCTTCAGATATTTCAACATTTCTGAAAAATGGTATTAAGCATGTTAAAGAAATTATTTCAAAACAAGATTATTGTTATTATTTATTTTAATAAAAAAAGCTATTTTTAGGTTTCTTTGAAATCCTCAAAAGTTTAAAAATAGTTTAAAAAATATTTTAGAATTTTTAATACAACAGAAATAAGCTTTCAGTTATTAAAATATTCAAACTAACTAGACAATTAAATAATTTTTGGAATGTTTTATTTTGGGCCTTACCTAATCAAAAGCGTACGACGTATGACGTATAATACGCCGTACGTCAATACCTCGACGTATCCCGATATCGATACGCGCGTACGTAATATAAAAACGTTTTATTTATTCAATGTCAACAAATAATCACCATAGCAACATAACAAAAAACAGTAACAAAATTTAATACGCTTTGTCAATTTTTAAATTTTAAAAACCCGACGCATAGTACGTCGCGTATTTCGGGAGCTCTCATTTAATTATATGTATTCAAAATTATTTTGACAGAAAATGTACGCCGTACGTCGTGATTTAGGTGAGGGCCTTTATCTAAAAATAATATAAGTACAAGTTCTAATAATTTGGAATAGAGTTCCAAATTTAAACAATGTTCAGTATAAAGCACTAATTTAAACTTTCGTTAATTTTATATGGAAGACCTTTTCTAATGAAGAAAAGCTGTTTAACTGTAATTATGTAACTTATATTTTTGGACATTACTTAGTAATTTTTTTCACTTACAGCTTAACATATTCGGCTTCATTACAGGAATTCCCGTTTGTATTTCGAATTAAAAAATAATTGCAGCAATTCTCGTCATGATTTGTATGGTTTTTATATGTATGGAATAATTGAACGATTTTTTCAGTAGACTTGCTAAAAATTAAATAACGGTAATGTGTTAAACGGTCTTTTTATGCCTTATAGTTCTATGACATGACAAATTATTATTTTCCTAACTACTAGGATTCTCATTTCCGAGCATCTAAATCGTTTTAAAATTTCAAGATCCGAACTTTAATCACTTTAATATAATATAAGAGTTCAAAAATTATGCAAAACTTTATTTTCGAAAAATGGAAAATTAATATACCGTATGGTAACAGTATAAACTTAGACATTTTCGGAACTTTTGAGGGCTTCAACTCTTTAAAAGTCAGAGCTACAGGAAAACATTGTTGCAATTTACCTTTTATGCAATACTTATTAGCAGTTACTAGGTATTTAGTTAGTTAATTTAGAAAGAGTTTCAAAGTTTTGTAAACACTCAGATAGACTGACAAAGCGAAAAAAATAGTCACATTTTAAATTTTTTTCAATGTTCTACAAATACATAATCGAATCGAATATAATCGATATTATAAATACTAATACAAGATACATAATATGTTAGTTTTTATAGATTGAAAATCTATAGACATTGAATTAAACCAATTATTAAAAATTATTTTGAAATTTATGAAATATTAAAATAGATAATTTTAAAGTAGTAATTAACTCTTAAGTCAACATTTAACCCCGTCAACTTAAAACTTAAAAATCTTTACTAAATTTTTAATAAGATCTGGGTTGTATTAAAAATTATTTTATTGAAATATTTCAGATAATTGAATAAATTTTTAATTTCAAAAAAAAATTTGCTTAAAATAAACAGATTACTCTTTAAATAAAAGCATGCATTTAAAAATAAAATACTTGCACTTGAAATAAAAACGAAGCAAATGTTAAGTGAATGAAAATTTTTGATCTATCGAATTTTAACCATTATAGTAAAGGCAACAGGAAGAGGGAAAAATTAATATAAACTTTTGTAATATAAAATATTTTTGAGGAAAATAAAAGATGTTCCAGGTTTTGAATGTATTGGTGGATATTTATTTAATTTAGAAAAGATTTTGTTTTATAGTATTTATAAAGTATATATTTTAAATTTTTTTAATAATATTATATACACATTTGCTCATATATATTTCCTAAAAATAAAATTTTAAATATACATACTATGCACACGGCAGTTAATATATACACACAACCATTATCCATTACATATTTTCTTAAAAATAAAATTGAAAAAATAAAAAAGCATCAAACGACGTTTATGATAAGACTATCTCTATTTTAAATATAGGGTTCATATTGATTCATATGGTAAAAATGCATATCTTTATGTTTATAGGTAAAAGAACTTAAATATCGAGTATCCTAAAGTGGACATTGTCCACTTTACTTTCCTCTCCGATCTATCTGACAGAACCTATTGTATTTTTCAGTATATCGTAATCTAATACTACCATAACTTTGTCAAAAAAAATTTTTAAAAAATAATTTAGGTTAAGATGTAGGTATTAAAAATGTTTACCTTTAAAAAACATGTGTTTCAGAAATATTACCTTGTTTATTATATTGACTATTTATAAATTTACTACCTACTATTTCTTTGTTTTGGACTTAACAGAGAAAATCCAAATTTTGAATAATATTTTATATTTTATGATTGTATTTGTGATTATGTATGTATGAATATTTTTAATAATACAATAATAACTTGTACTATGAAGAATTATAATATATGATCGTATATGCTTTTAATAAAACTATTGGTAATATATGGAAAAATATAATGAAATATATTTATTTTTAATATATTTTTTCAAAATTATTAAAATGGACAAAAACTACCTAATCAAAAACCATATTTAATTATTAGATTTATTAGTTTTTAAATTTTTTAGTATTAAATTTAAATTTTTAATAATAAAATGTAGATTTTAATTTATAAATTATAAAATTGAATATGTTTCAAATATTAAAATATTTTTAGTTTTTTAATAAAATAATAATTTTAATTAATATTTTCAATTTATTATCACTTAGGTATATACAGATAAAATATTTTGGACAAAATCAATTTATTATAATTTATAAAATTAATTGAATATATTATTATTTTAATACAAAATAGTCATATGAAATGAACTTATAATTTAATTTGATTTTGACTTTTAAAACTTAGAATGAAAATAATAAAATTAACCTAGGAAGTGAAGCAAAATATTACTTTTGGTGATGACAACGTGGAAGTAGTAAAAAGTTTTGTCTATTTAGGTTCCGAAATAACAAGTGTAAACGATGAAATATCGGAGATGGGTCGAAGGATAGGCAATGCATACTACTCTGTGTTGAAGATAATGAAATTTTGAAAAGTGAGCAGAAAATGTAACCTTGAGCTGTATAAATATCTTATCATACCGGTGTTATGATGTGAAACGTGAACGATCGCCGAAGCAACGGCAAACCTACCTTTCCGTTTTGAGAGGAAAATACTGCGTAAAATTATTGGGCCAATTTAGAATGCGAGGCAATGCAGAGCAATACAATATATATACCGACAGCGATGCTGTGACATTCATCCAGCTTTACATACAACCAGATTCGCGTATTCCAAAGAAGGTATTGAATGGAAAAATAATTAGAAATAGACGAATAGGGAAGCCTACAGATCAATGGATTTATGTCGGCGAGTCAGACGTTGTATCAATGCTCAATGCTTCGAGAACAAAATTGGATAACTGCTGCGCAAGGTCGAGTGAAATGGAAGAAAATAATTAAGGAGGACAAGGTTCGATAACGGACCGTAGCGCCATAGAAGAGAGGAAGAGATTAAAATAATTATATTTTAACAATATTTAAAAAAAAAATTATTCGCACTTTTAGTATTATTCACTTTTAATTGAACAAAAAATTAAACATTAAATAAACACAGCCCGAAAGTCTCTTAAAACATTTAACCTCAATGAATCAATTTCGTTTTAAAATATATTTTTATTAAAGTAAAGTTTTTATTAGGACTCGAACCTTAAACCCCAAATACTGAATAATACTATTTAGCCTTAAACTAATTTATTAATTAAAGTTGAATGAAAAGATTACTAGGTTACTTAGTAGCTAGTTAGTAAATGTTTAAGACACACGTAAAAGAAAGTTCATCGATTCCCTCCAAAACTCATCACATCATTGCCATTCAAGCAAGCTTATAAGAATTCATTAAATAAAACTGATCTTATATCACTAATATATTAATAAATTGGAAATTATTTTACATTATATATCAATTTAAACAAATGCAGTTATAATAAATAACAATTATCTAAGTTATCATCTGATAAAATCTATTTTTTTTATTTAAATTATCTAAGGATATTTTAACGTAGCTATTTAATTAAATATATTTTTCTGAAAATCAATTTAGTCTTCAATTTCCACAAAAAAATGTCATGGTCAAAGTTATAATAAACTTTTGACATTATTATACTATAAAACATTGAAATTATTATTTCAATTTTCTATTCCTACCTTATAATTATCTTTCTATTCATTTTAAATTGAATAAAAAAGCAATCAAAAGCTAAAACATGAAATATTCATTGTTTTTTATTCCAACTATAAAATATACATGGGTATAGGGTAAGTCTAGACTTTGTCAATTCTGGGATACCTGCACGAACATATTATTAATTAATAAGAATTAAGTTGTTCATAAAAGATTAATTAAATTATATCCCAAACTCTTGCACTGGACAAACTAATTTTAGTTTAGATTTTAGTCATAAAAGCTTAACTATTTTTGAAAAAGTTGCAAATAGGTATAAGATTTAATGAGACTCTGAGTATTGCATAAAGACAAAAAGTAGTGTTATTAAAGTTATTCTAACTTTCTCAATACACTAATGAAATTTTGTGCAAACGTTGGTCATTCCACATAGCTCGACTTACAAAATTTCAAAATCCCAGCTTTATTAGATAATATAGAGTCATGCTCATATAAGAAGCATATAGGGCATTCATCAAGTTTATTTAGACTAGGCTTCAATTTTCTTTAATCGTTATATTCACAAAGCCGTTGATTGCTCGGCTGTAGTTATTGTATAAGATTATGAATACCCAAATTTTAATTTTGTGCGCCATCTATTATCTTACACAATACTTTTTTACATATTTATATTTAACCTTATCTTATATTACGATAAAAACTATTACGATATAATTATACAATTTTTCGATATGCTTTTATTAGATATGATATGGTTTTTTATTAGAAAACCGAGATCTGTCACATGAAAAGCGGCGTCTCTACGCCATTTGTCACCTGGCAAGAATGCGCAGGTAAAATTATAAAATTCTATTAGCAAAAGCGGCTCCATAAATTGAATAAATTGATTTGTTAAATTTCGGAATTCTACATTTTTTAACTCTTGAATTTTATTAAACATCACCATTCTCAGTGTCAAAAATGGAACGGCAAATTTATTATACCCGTAAGACTACGTTCGTACGTTCATATAAAAAGAATGTAATTGAATGATTTAAAATATTAACGCTATTTTTGAGTAATAGATAGTATATATACTAAATAAAAAAATAATTATATTAATAATAATGGCGTTAAAACATGAGTAAAATTAAATAAAATGTATTTGTTTGTTTGTTTTTTTTTTTTTTTTTGTAAATATCCATACATTAATTTTATTTTATTTATACCTTTTATATAAAATATTTTATATACTAATATGATATAATTATCCTTTGTTATATTTAACTAGGTATCTATTTATATATTTATATTTTCTAATGAAAAATTATAAAAATAAAACTAATAAGTAATAACGGAATATTTTCAACAAAGAAAGGACATATTTTTAAATTTTCATATTATATTATGGATTTTTTTTCTAACTGTATGAAACGGTTTTTTTTTAATCTTTAACCTTTAAGTGAATGTATATTTTTATTGAATGAATTTTGGAATTAGATTTAATAATAATAACTATGAATTTATTAAATCTAGGCACTGCATCAAAAAAGTATGAGTCTAATTTTATTAGTGAATTTACTAGTATTTAATTAATATTAGGAACTCTTTAATATATCCCACCTATCACATATTTAAAATGAGTACATGACACTTTACTGAAAAAAAACCCCGAAAAAAAAGTCGCCAATGTTAAAAAATCCTAAGAAAAAATTCCGGAAAACCCAAACACGTAAATCTTATTTTACGTACCGAATATACCGAATAAAAATTTTTCGAAAAAAACAAAGATTTTAGAGTTGCATACAAAACAAGATTATTCGCTTTTTCCAGAGAAAAATAATTCGGAAATAAATAGTTCGGAATAAAATTATTCGGAGAGATTTTCGAATTGATTACAAAATCAGGGATTCATTATTTTTTTTAGCTAGGGCTTTAGATGTTTTATTAAAAAGTTTTAAAAGTTAAAACACATGCGTGTAAGAACAATAATTGGATAGGGTTGTGAAGTTGGTTTCAAAATTAGGGTTTCAATTAATTGTCTAGCGGTGGGTTACTAGGGTTATAAGACTTACGTGTAAAGAACAATGACTGGATCAGCTGTTGGAGTTGGTTTTAAAAATCAGGGTTTTAATTAATTGTTTAGCGGAGGAAGATTTTTACTTTTGAAACATACATGTAAGTAAAAGTAAATTATTTTTGTACGAGATTTTATATTGTACGTGAATTTTCTTCAAAATTTTAAATAATTTACAGTTTTTTTAGGGATTTCCGTTCGTAAGTTCTTTTTCAAATAAAATGTTATAGACCCATTTAAAATAACATATACCCACTACTTTGAATTTAATAAAAAATTTAAAATATTTGAAAGCTTTGATTGCAACCGGTTTAATTATGAGACAAATCGACTCCACGCTCTCTCCACAACTTGAAAACTTTATTCAGTACAGCGTTGG
The DNA here is from genome assembly GCA_963082915.1 of Dolichopus griseipennis. Lineage (NCBI taxonomy): Eukaryota > Metazoa > Arthropoda > Insecta > Diptera > Dolichopodidae > Dolichopus > Dolichopus griseipennis. The sequence continues at coordinate 74,372,659 of OY720441.1, read as the reverse complement.
TTTGGAAATTTTTGCCTCAATCCTGCAGTTGCATAAATTTAATTATTTCCAAAAAAAAAGCTTAACTTAAATCTTGACACAAATAATTAGTGCTCTGCAGAAATATTTTATTAGTCCAAATTTATTAGTTACTATAAAGTTTTATGAAAAGCAAAATTATGACTTGATATTTTATTAATAATACTTATTGGATTTTTATAGAGCAGATAGGAGCATTAAATCTGTTTAATATTCATTTTTGTAAATTATTATAATTCAGTTTCACTGATTTTTTACTTAATGCATGAAAGAGTTAACATTTTTCCATTTTGGAGTCCATCTATAAAAGAAATTTTTTAAAATATAGTCACGAATTTTATAATGTACTTGTTATATTGGTTTTTGTTCATTAATGATTATTTTATTATAATGTATGTTATATTAATGATATTCATATATATATATATATACATATTTTCTAAATATCAATTTTAATAGTAAACTATTAATTAAAAATTAAAATTCAACTAAAAAGTTTAAAATAGATAAATGGAAATTATATCAAATTTACTAAAATAAAGTTCAAAAGCAACTCTTACAATAATATGAGTTATATATTAATTATAAATATATAATAACTAAAATTAAATATATATGTATAAAATAATAATTGTAAATTCTAAAATTCAATTAAAGGGTAAATTTCAGAACTATATTTAAATTAAAACAGCTTTTCAAAGTATGTCAAGTACAATAAGTGCTTACTTAAGTAATCAGTTATAATTAAAAATGAGTTTTAAATTAAAATAATTCTTAAAAAATTAATCTAACTAAGGCTTGTGTTAAAATATAATGTTTAAATAATAATATTAAGTGAAGTTCAATATAAAATTAATTAAAATTTATAATACTTTTAAAATTTAACATTAATACTAGTTCATATTAATGTTAAATTTTAATTCAAAAATAACAAAGTTTTAAAATTAATATTAATAACATTCTTTAATTAGTGAATTATATTTATTTTAGTGTAATTTGTATATATATGTATTGATTTTTTATTTAATTCTAGTTCTAACTATCAAACCTTTGAAAATGTTTATAGCTTATTTCATCGAATACATTAATTACCAAATCGGAACTGCGGAATTTTTTATTTTATCCAGTTACCATAGCAAATTAATTTTATATTTTTTTATTTATAAAAATGTTGTTAAATAAAAGTCTAACCATATTTCGTAAAATTCTTTAATTTTGTACAAAAACCTTAAACCTATTTATTGAATGAACTTTTTTAAATGTTTAATACGGCTGGACTGGGGTTAAAAAACACTAGAGAAAAAATGCAAAATGTATTTTAATTCGAAATAGATTTAAAAACTCGAGTTGAAACTTCAAATTTAGATATGTCATAGGAAAAATTGTGAATTTTATTTTAATATAAATTTGACTTTATTTATGATAGCATTTAATATTTAAAGTTGCAAATGAAAATTGTAAAAATTTCATAATTTAAATAATTTTAATAAACAAAAAAGTGAAGAAAAACCAATTGTTCAAAAATATTGTAATAATACATTCATACTACAGTCTTGTTCCGGTTTTGTAATTAATGTAGTGTATGATTTATTTAATAAAAATTTTGGCAAATAGTTATATTTTAATGTGAACCTTTAACCCTCTGGGTGAGATTTTAATAGCGGAAGCCTCAAACCCTATGTCATCATTTATTAAAGATAACACTTATCCTATTTAACTCTTATTATTTATTCCTTCAATTTGAATTTAATTAATATTTCATTCACTTTTCATTTAAATATTAAGAAGCCATTTAAGAAAAACTAATTTATTCTGATTTATTAAATAAAATAAGATCATTTATCAATAAATTAAAATCTTTACCTAAATATCCATTTAAAAATTAAAAAAAAAAATTTCTATAAACAATATATATTATTAAAATATTTAACCTACATTTAAATGTTATATAATATATTGAGAGTTTATATAAACATTAATATACAATTTATATATTATTTACACTATATGTATTTAATCCTAAAACTAAAATAATGATAATAATATTTATTTTAAAATTATTTTAAACAATTATTTCATTTGAAATAATCTTCTTAATTTTGTTTTTTATTTATTTTATAAATTTTTATTTTTTTTATTATTTTTAATTTATAAATAGATACTAAAACCATGTTTTTTAAAATAATACTTTAGATATTCTGTTTTTAATAATTTTGTAAATCTATAAATATAATGTATAATTTTTTTTATTTATTATATTTTCATTATAATTTAAATTTTATATAGTTAAGTATCTAATATATTATATTTTAAAAAAATTTTTTTATATTATTTTTCTTAGAAAATAATCAATATATTATATATAGTATCTATATAATATATACTTAATATATACTTGTATATAATAACATTTAATTAATATTTGCACTTTATAAAAGATTTTTATTGGTTTTTCAAGTTTCATATCAAATTGAAAATATTTTTATATTGAATTGGAAAATTATAATGAAATATGTACTTGATAAATGTAATTTAAATATATATATAATTATGTATATAATATATATTTTTTATTTATTTGTAGTATAATTATTATGTAAATTGTAATTTGAAAAACAAAAACAAGATTCTTAATGTTAAAGTATCAATATATTATAAATTTTGAAAAACCAGATCAAGGTTAAATTTCAATAGTTTATTACTTTAGAAATGAATGGTTGTTTTAAAATAAAATAATATTTAAATTATTTTATATAATAAAAAAAAAATAAATATCTATAAGTTTTATTGAAATTTATTAGATATTTTTAAAATTTAATACTAATGCAAATTAATACTATGAAAAATTTATTTTTAAAATTTTATATTTTGTCAGTTATGACAATCAAATTGATATTAAATGTACTTATTAACCATTGAAAGATAGAGTTGTGAAAAAATACCCTGAGAAATGAAGTCCTCGGGCTATTATTTCTCAAAAAACCGAAGATTGAATTGAAGACCTCAGGACTCTTATTCTTAATTTATTTAATTTAATCGGGAATGTAATCCGAGGTGATATTTCTTATTGAATGTGAAATATTACTCGGAATTTCATTCCCCATTAGCTTTAAGGGTTATAATTAGGAGGATTTGTAGAATTATATTTGAAATCGAGGTCATATTCACTTTTTTCCAGAATATTTATATGTTTAATAAGTTTTTTTGAGATTGATTAAATTAGGAGGGATTTTAAAGTTGTTTCCTCAGAATATCATTTATACAGGGTGTTTCACGAGCAAACTGGATCCTTGTTAAAGGAGATAGGGGAGATAGAAATCAACAAAAAACTTAAAATTAAGTGACGTCTATTCCTAACCGTTGCCGAGGTAACGGGACTTATAAATTTATAAATACAATAAAAATGTTTGATTTCCCTGAAAAACACACAATATTTTAATCATATAAATAAAATAACATGCCTAACAGCATAATATTAATGACATTTTATATGAGACTATAATATTGAGTGTTTTTCTGAAAAATCATACGTATTTCTTTTATTATAGAACTTATACTACTTTTTAGCTACAGGGTTTCTATTATATTTCAAATGTGAATCAATAAACATAGAATAATTTTTTATCATAAAACCGTTAGTTTTTTTAGAAAAACGGTTTATATAAAATTATTTTAAAATTAAAATTGAAACCTTAAATATTTTTAAATCTTTTATTAAAATGTCAACTACTTAGTACTAAAATTTTTGCTTGTTTTTATCTTCCCTGTTATCGCCTACAAGGAAGCCGTTTATTCATGAAACACCCTGTATATGAGAATTAACAGCGGGGCTTTATTTAAAAAAAAAAAATTCGAAATTTCATTTGAAAGTAAAATAATAACCTGGGCTTTTATTTCTCATTTTTTGTGGTTTTATTTTTGAATTACATATTACAAATAAAACCACAGGGTGTTATTTTTCAAATGATCATGGAAATGCACATTTTAATTTATAAATTAAAAAAATATTAACAGCAGAAAGTAATATATGCCAACATATAGATTTTAATTTATGAATTGAAAAATATTTTTAGATTTGAATGCAAAAATAGAAAAACATATTTTGAAAATATTCCAAATAAATAAATTTTTTTTTTAATTAAACAATATTCGGTCTATGATTTCATATACAAAATTATGATGTAAATTTAAATAGTAAATTTAATAGTTTCGAATAAAATTTACTACATATATATTGTATAAAACTGGATTAAATATAATTGATAAAGCGTTATGACCCATTGATATTTCGTTATTATAAAAAAAAAATTTAATCTACTGCCCCTAAAAATATGCAATTTTCATTACGAATTTTTTTTTATGCAAAATTTTTTTCATTTAACATTTGAATTTCTGTTTTATTTCACATTTTCAAAGGGTTGTATTGCTATTTCCATTATTAATTTCAATTTATTAATGGATTTATATAAATAACTATGGGTGATTATTATTGTTATATCCTTACTTTAATCTACAACCAAAAATTAATGTACTGCCCCTAAAAATATGCAATTATTCATTGCATATTTTGTTTAATACAAAATTTTTTCACTCAATTGTAATGCTAGTTTTCATTAATAATTTCAATTTATAATTAATTAATCTACTGCCCCTAAAAATATGCAATTTCTCATAGCAAATTTTTTAATACAAAATTTTTTCACTCAACACTTGAATTTCTGTTTTATTTCACATTTTCAAAGGATTGTAATGCTAATTTTCATTAATAATTTCAAAATATTAATAGATTTATATAAATAACTAGAATTATTATTATAATATCCTAAAATTAAAAAATATTTTCACACGTTATATTACGAAAATGTTAATAAAATATAAATTTTCAGAAATTTCTAGTCTAGATTAAAATTTGTTAGATAAATTCTATTTGTATATTATTTCAATATATAATAATATATTTAAATACATAACAAAAACCGTTTCATAATTTTGTGTATTTTGAAAAAAATAAAACACAATATTAAATCTGTTACAAAAACAATCTATAAAAAATTTTTACATTGAAATTTATATAGATACTGAATTGATAGGCATTATTTAAGCAGTATTAAATACAATATGATAAAATATCTTTTAATGAAATGTAAATAATTTGAGAAGATTAGTATTGTATTTTATATATATTTATATGCATTTAATTAGGAATTATATAAATAAATATGTATATATGTATGTAATGGTATTATAGAAAAGGATTTAACAAAATATCGAATTATATTTACTTTATACACATATACATAGGTACTGATATAAAATACAAAATTTAATATAATATTATGTTGTAAATAATATAAAATAGTGTTTTATAGTATTTGTAAAATTAAAAAAAAAAAAAACAAAAAAACAAAATATAAGTAAACTAACAAAATCAGTAAACAAATAGAATATTCTGATTTAATTCTTACTATTTGTTTTATATAATCATATTATTATTTTGTAAAATTTTAATTAGTAAAGATAAATTTCAGATGAATAACAAAAGATACAATCAAATGTATAAAGAGTGGGGGGTGAGGGTGAATTAATATACAAATAATATGTAAGAAAATATATCAAAAATTCTCTTAGTGAATTACCTTGTATATATATATATATTGTATTTATAATTCAAAGTTTTAATTTCAGGAAATCAAAGATTTATTTAATATCTAAAATGATTTATTTTAAATATACCTATTAAAACAATTGTTACAAATTACTAGGTAAAATATTATATAATTAATCGTAGATTATTTATTATTTAAATATTAACGAATACTGATATAAGTCGGAAAATAGAATCTTTTACATTTATCACTAATGAAACGATTATCTTGTTTTAAGTAGAAATTTTATATTTTGTAAATTAGTTAATTAAAAAAAAAATTTAATATTGGATAATGGAATATGTAAAATAGTTGGGCGTAAGATAGAATGTGTGTTTTAGTATAAAAGTAAGAATTATGAATTAAGATATAAAACCCGATCCTTAAATTATGACAAGCGTATGTGTAATCTAGAAGGTAATAATATGGGTAACTCGGTAGTTAAGTATCTGGGTTCGATCCATAAAACTCATACCTTAAATTATGACAAGGGAATGTGTAATGTAGAATATAATAATATGCTTAATAGATTTGTTTTTAAAAAAAAACCCTTAATATTTTGAATTGGGTATTGGGTAATTCGGTAGTAATGTACCTGGGTTCGATCTATAAAACTCATACCTTAAATTATGAAAAGGGAATGTGTAACCTGGAAGATGATAATATGCTTAATAAATTCGTTTTTACAAAAATCTTTAATATTATGATTTGAATATTCGATAACTCGCTAGTTAAGCACCTGGGTTCGATCCCTGTAGAGGTCGTTGGTTTATTAATTACTGAAAAAAGTAAAAATTCATCATTTTCCCTCTTATTATCAAATATAATAATAATATAAAATAATTAAATAAATATAATAAATAGTATTAATATGATCTCATAATAATAGTATCTAAAGCTATAATGTGGTATTAGTAAACGATGGTTTAAAATATATTGCTTTATGATAATGATCACACATGATAATGATTTCTCTTATGATCAGTCTTCCATCCATGTTTTAAAACATAGTGCCGTTGAGCTTTAAAGTAATTCTGGTGATTGAGCATGGTTTAAATTGGAGTAAATCTCGATTTCACAAAAGCTCGTTTTAGAAAATCTCATTTAGAAAATCTCGTTTTTAAAAAATCTTGTTTTAGAAAATCTTGTTTTTAGAAAATCCCTTTTTTTATCTTCTGGAAAAAGCTGATAGTTCTGGTTTTTTATCCAATTGAATAATCCTTAAAAACCAGATTTTTCAATAAAAAATGAGATTTTCTAAAACTAAATTTTCTACAAACAAAATTTAAAATAAAAGATTTACCAAACAGTGATTATGGAATTCTCCATTCCATACCATATACAATACGATGAGGGAGTGGAAAATGCCTTTTTTCGAGCCACATCAACCATATAAAATTATAACATTGGCTTACAATACATGTACATCTTGTATTATATTTTGAAGATATTTTGCACAAAATTTGATATTTTGATCTTAAATATTGACATACTTGCTATTAGTATGATAATCTAGTTTTTTACTTTGTCATCGACTAAGGATGTGTTCTACAATTTACCCTTTTGGAAAACGAATTATTTTCAGTGAAACTGTTAGGAAACTAAATCCCAGAGAGTCAAATTGACCGATGAAAAAATCCAGTAATTTTAAAAAAAATTAGAAACATTAAAGAGAGTGTAGTACTGGAGCAAAACATATATTATATTTCCAAAAGCTTTAAATAAATTCCTTTTTTTTCAATTTCCAGTTCTCTTTGATCACAATATGCCCAAGCATAGAACAAATAAATCTTACATAAAAATTAATATTAAATTTTATAACAAACTGTGAATGAACATTTCATATTACTATATACTAAAATAATAATTTAACCTTAAAGTACCTACTACAATTCATAATAATATTCAAACAATTCCCAAAAATTAATAAACCATAAAATTCAAGTATACAAAATTACCAATATAAAGCAGAATACTTAAGTAAATTTTTTCAAAAATACCAGGACTAGCATTAAATATCTTTTTTTCATTTTCAAAAATAAAATATAGTTTAATTTTGAAAAAACATTTTGAATACATCTTTAATGAATTTTTAAAAACTTCAGAGTTTTAAATTTGATATTTTTACTCTCTTATAATAAAAAATTTATAAATTCTGTGTTTGTTGTAAAATTTGATAATACAATTTTTTTTTTGTTTTTATTTTTTTCAATGACCTAATAACCTTGAAATATATTTTTTCATAATTTTACAGAAAAGTCCTTTAAATTTATAAAAAAAAAAAAAACAGAAAACAAAACTTTGACTTTATTGTATATTATCTGATTAAGATTATATCAGATCATATCAAAGGAAGTATCTACCCCTACAATTTACTATATAATATATATACATATATATTTTATTGTAGATATATTTATCAACATAATAAAAATATTATGCAGCCCATACAAGGTGGACTAGGATTTCAAATTGGTACACGGACATGTTTACAAACCACAACTCACACTTATCCAACTTATTATCAAGCAATTTTAGTATTTTCAATTTTTTTTTTTTGCTCTTGAAAAATATTTTAAATGTCAAAAGTATCTGACAAATTTGATTTTGAATTTTTGACAGTTTTTAATAAACTATATTTTTTTTATTTGTTTTTTTTATTCCTTTTCAAATCTTTTAAGGAGTTTATAGCATTCACCAAGTCTATTTAGACTAGGCTTCAGTTTCTTTAATTGTTGTTTTCATTAAGCCGTTGATTACTAGGCTGTAGCTATTGTATAAGATTTTGATTGCACAAATGTTAATTTTGTGCGCCATCTACTATTTTACCCAAAATATTTTTATTATTGAATCTTTTCTTATATTACGATGTAATTCTCCAATTTTACGATATTTTAGATATGATCTGAACAAGATTTGAACCCTAGACCTTCCACATGAAAGGCGGGTTTCAACTTCTTATTAAACTATTATGATATACACTATATTTTCTTTTTTATTAGATACGATCTAACCAAGGTTTGTACCGGAGACTTTTCGATTGTCTTTGTTATTTAATGCATAATTTTATTATATTTTTAAAATCGAAATATCTCAACGTACATTTGTGTCAAAAAATTAAAAATACAAAAAAAATTAGAATAAAATGACTTTTAAATTGTTCAACTTGTCCATGCACGATACAACTCAAAATGCAAAACAAAGGCTCCGCCCACAAAAACTAAACGTTTTTTAATTATTTCTTCTAATAAACTTTTCAACCTTCAAAATCATCTTTCAACTTGCCCACACAATATTCAACTTCACAAAAACGCGTACCAAGTTAAAAACCTGGTCCATCGTGTATGGTCAGCATTAAATATTTTTATATAAATAGATATACATATATATTATACAGTAAATATATTTTATATTGTATTGTAAAAACAACAATAATATAATTCAGGAGAAAAAAATATTATAAATAAAGTGTCATAAAAATGTCAAACTGACAATGTATAAATATATTGAAAAATTTATAATAATAATAACAGAGAACAAAATTTTTATATTAACATAAAATAACATTTAATTAACAGATTATAAAAAAAAAAATGTATAAATTAATCCTCTCAATTTGAGTTTGCCAGTTAAAATTGAATTTCTGTGCCAAAAGGACACACACCCACACACATAGCTAATAAATCGATCAATAATATAAAAAAAAAAAAAAATATTTACATAATAAAAATAATATAACAGAAATGATTTATTAAATTCCGCATTTCCTTGTTTTTATTTTTTTGGACCGAGTTAAAATAAAATTTTATGAAGTGAAAGAAAAAATCTTTTTTAATAAAATAATTTGGAAATTTTTTTTAATTTATATGGAACTTAAAAAAAAAATTGCAATATTTATAAATAATTTATATCTTATTGTACAATTGTGATATGAATATTTTAATTAATAAAAATTTTACACTTAATTTTGTAATATTTATTTACGTGTAAAGATTTCAATAACTGTAAAATGATGAAATTTATAAATTAAATTACGTTTTTCTTGGGAAATTTTCTTTCAAATGAAGATATTTTGGAATAAATTCATTTGAATGAAAATGATGCAATGTTATTTTAATCTTAATTTGATTAAAAATGGAATTTGTGTTAATTTTCATTGTAAATATAAAAATTTATTTATAAAAATTGCTTAAAATAACTTCATATTAAAAAAAAATATTATAAACTTCCAGGGATGATATAGACTTTTAAGGTAAAAGAAAACTTGTGGGCGAGTGGGTTACCCTTTAAAAAATATTCAGAAGGACTTAACTGTTTCTCTATTAACTCTTTTAGACTTTTGTAAGTTCCATGGGGATTCCCAGACTTATAGCCGATTGTAATTATAAGGAATTTTTTTTTTTGGGAAACATTATTTTGACTTTCCTTGACTGGGTGCTCCGGCAGTTTTTAAATCTTAATTATGAAAAGCAATTTCAATCAAATTTTAATTAAACATAATACTTATTTTGAAAGAATGCCATACGACGCAATCAACTCCCTTTGAACTCTTACAATGCCAGAACACATTACAATAGGTAATTGAAAAAAATTAATTCAAAACTTATATAAAAAAAAATTGATTAAATTTTAAATTAGTTTTGCAATATAAATAGATATTACTATTACTATATTACTATAAACAATATAAATTGATTAAGCTATTTAGTTACTTTATAGATCGGTTATTTTAAGTGCAGTTTTTTAAAAAATTCTATTAAATTATAACTGAAGTAGAAGGTAACGCATTAGCTTAACTTTAATAGTGATGAAACTTAATATACATCTTATCTTCTCATTTTTCAGCATTAAAGAGTAGGGTATCCCCAAAGTCAAATTGATTCAATTTTTAAAAATATTATTTTCACTTAGACATTTTCTAACTCGATCGTTAGTTTCTTATAAAATAACTAAAAACAATTTTTATTATAAACTTACGTTCCTTCCATTAATATTTAAGGATTTGTCAATTTTTAATTAATTTTACCATTTCTATTATAGTAATATCAGATTAGTTTAATCTTATACGATAGAATATTTTAAAGACATAACTTGGACCCAAACCCAAGACCTTATGATTGAAATTAGTAAGACATTAATCAGTTGGTTAAAACAGTCTAGTTATTAGTTAATACTAATTCATAAAATCTTGTGAACTATATTCTATTCTATTTATTCATACGACTTTCACTATTTCAGCTTCTTAGTATAGATATTTCAATATTAATTAAATACAAAAAAGTAGTAAATACACTACTATTGTCAATTTAATTTTGAATTTCATTTAAAATCAATAAAAATTTAATTTAGCTTTCTGTCCTTACTAATCGCATTTATTTAAAATTCATTTCCAAGCTATAGAAAATAAAAATTTTACAAAGATTGTATCATAAAATCATATTATAATAATTTAAATAATTCTAGAGAATAATAAATTGAAAAAATAAAAACTATCACGGCATCTCTTATTTATTTTCAATTTTTAAGATTATTTTCATGAAAATAGTTACTAATTTAATATTAAGACATTTCTGATTCAACCCTTTTCTCAAAAAAAATATTTATTAAATTTTAAATTGTGAAGTGTTGTACATTATGTAATACTTTGTACATCATTTTATTGTTTTTTATTTTTGTTTTAAATCTATAATTTGATTTATTGTGAATTTTTTAAAGTTTCTAAAAAAATTATCGAATATTTTCTCCAATTTTTGTCATAACCATTTTTTTTTTTGTTTTTTTTTGAAAATTACAAAAATGACAGCAAAAATATGTTTTTTTTTGTCAAAATTAATTCTTTTTCTCTTTCTAAATATTTTGTTGTCTCTTTTTAAAGCATTGATCAATGTTATTTTGTTTTTGTATTTGGTATATTTTGTATTTAGATGCTTTGTATGTTGTGTGCGTTCAGTATGACAAAAAACAACTTCCACGAAGATGAATATTGAAGTATATATCTATGAGTTTGTGTAAGTGTACGTGTTATAATTTTAAAATAAAAAAAAACGGTTATTGTCATTGTCAACCACAACACCACCATTTTTTTAGTTTTGTAATATTTTGTAAAGTTAACAATCGTGCTATTTAAAAAATTTAAAACATTTTAAAAAATAAAATATTAATTTTGTACTGTAAAGTCTGTTCTGACAGTTTTGTTTTTGTTAATAGAAATTATAATTTAATAAAATGACAATAAATTACATACTTAATAGTAAATTTGAAAGAAAGTGCATAAGAGTTTTTATTAATAAACATAGAAAGCCTGATTCCGAATACAAACATTTTTATTATAATAAATATTTGTACAAGGAAGCTAAAATCATGAGAATAGATAATTTTATGATAAACTTAATCAGAAGTGACTCCAGAAAATGGTTTAAATTTATTTATTTATGTATTTACTTCTTTAATATCTTATATATTCTACCACAATACTGATTAAACTAGAAATACCTTGCTAACTGGCTTTATAGCCCCAGAGTATTTTATCTTTCTAGACAAAAAAAGCTATATTCCAGACAATACTCAAGTCCATCTTATATATTACTAGACAGCTAACGGGTCACATTCAAAGTCGTAAAATATAACCCGTTCTAAAAAAACGGAGAATAACGGAGAATATTTAAAATATGACATGTCAATACCGGATACAGATAAATTAAGATTAAGGTTAGCTTATTTTAGTTAGGATAAGTTAGGCTGAGTTTTAATTAAAAAATTTTAAAAAATATAAAAATGTTTATTTTTATGTTCCCTATACTTTTTCCAAAAATTGATTAGAATAATTTAGTATTAAGTTTATTATTTAAGCCATTGCTAAAAATAATAGTTAAATATTGATTATAATTAACAGAAAAATTAAAATTATAGTTTAATTTATTTATTTAAATTATATTTAATTTATTTATTATACATCACTATGACCCTCGGCTACAAAGGCCTGGTTTATATTTTAAATATTAAGTATATAAAGAAAATTGGTTTATATTAATTTCTTCTAGGTTAAGGTAGTTTTTGAAGATTCATAAAGTGGCAAATAAAGTTTCAATTTACAAAAAAAAAACCGTACTTTATTGAGTTAAAAAAAAATCTTATGAACCACAAAAATCTACCTCATAAAATTATTATAACAGAATTGCATACTTTTAGGTGGAAAGTTCTTTTACTCTCAGAAGGTTCTTTTACTGTTAGAAAACTGTAAATTACAATTACGATTTACTAGTAAATCATTTCATATAATATTTTACACAATTACAAACATAGTATATAACAAAGTGACAAATAAAATATAATAACCAAATACAAAAAAATAAACACTATAAAATATATTTTTTTTCTTTTTTTTTATATTTGACATGAAACAGACACAAAACATCTTTCATAATCTGGTACCAATGATAATAATACAGTAATGGTTATTGTTGCCTTTAATTCTTGTTATTTTTCCACTCATTCTTGTTTTTCATCAGTTTTTGTAGTTGTGGATGTGTTTGTTTTTATTTTAATAAAGAAAATTTCCCGTTATTATTTTGTGGAAAAAAAATTTTGAGTTAAATTCTGGTTTTTTATTTTTTTTCTTTATTATATTTTGTGTTTCTTTGAATGCTTTTGTGTAGGTGTAAAAAATAACAAATACAAAATGAAATATAAAAGTAGTGTGATAAGTTTTTTTTTTTTTATTTCATTTCATTTGCAGTATGAATATTATAACAGTAAAACAAAAAAAGAAAAAAACAACAAAAATAGAAAATGAATTCTGATAAGTACACTATAGTTAGACTATATACCGTTATAATCATTTAAACTCTTATGAAAATTTATTTGACAACTTAAAACATAAATTTTGAAAAAAAATGAAAAAAAGAGTTATAAAAAAAATTTTTAATATAAAAAGATTTGGTTTTTGTGTTTTTGTTTCATATTAGATTATAAAAGAATACAACACACACACACACCCAATTTTTTATGAATATGTTTTTGTATGTATCATTTCAAATCTCTTGTTTTATTGAAAAAAAAAAAATAAAATCAAAAAAATGATTTATTAAATCAAAAAGAAAATATATTTTAAAATTTGACTTTTCAAAAAAAAAAAAAAACAAAGAACCCAATCATTTTTATAGCAGATAATGTAAAGTAGTATTTGTTTTGATTCCAATTCAAATACACCAAAAAAAAAGTAGACATGTAAATGTCAAAAGTAAATTGTTGTAGTGTTATTTTCATTTTAATATTTTATAATTTGCTTTTTTTTAATTTTTGAAATAAATTTTAAATTTAATTGAGAAAAAAATCAGTGTTACAAAAAAAAATTAAAATTGAATTTTGACAAACCAAATAAAACAAAAAAATTTATTAATTAAATTAATGATGTTAAATTTAATGATTAAATGTCAAAAAAGTGTCCAGTAATTAAGTTACAATTACATTATTACATATTTAATTCATTGTTTACATGATTTTAATAAAAAATTTTTGTAAAAAAAAAAAAAAATGTCAGAAACAAGAAAAAGCGTTGTCTATTTATTTTATTTATTTTTAGTATTACAAATTGCTTAACAGACTTTGGAATATTACAGACACCATCCAACTCTCAGGGTTATTAGAGATTCGATACTAGTACAACTATCAAGATTTTGTTGAGAAAACCTACTGTTCAATTCTATGTAAACTTAGTCCTATATAAACTTAGTCCTTACCTAATACACGGCTAAAGACTGCAAGCGTTGTCTAGAATATTTTCGCGAAAATCATTGCAAAGCATTTTTTGTTTGAAGGCATACTTACAGGCGTTTTATTAATTTTGTTTGGGAATTTAAGTCTAATTGTGATATAAAGTGCACAATTTAGATATACGACATAAACTGATCATCTTTGAACTTGCAGAATATCATTTTTGAAGCTTGTAAACCTAAAACAAAATTAGCTTGAATGCATACTTACAGGCGTTTTAATAATTTTGTTTGCGAATTTAAGTCTAATTATGATATGGAATACACAGTTTGTATATAAGACATAAAACTGGTGATCGTTGAGCATGAAGGATATCGTTTTTTAAAGCTTCTAATGCTAAAACAAAATATGCTTGAATGCATACTTACAGGCGTTTCAAATTATTTTCTACTTAAGTTCAATGTCCCTGAAATTAAATGATTTCTGAAATATTGTGTTTTGAACTTAATATTATATGAAAGAAGATCCTACTAATAGCTATTGAATCTAGGATATATTGTATAATATATTTATATAAAATATACATATTATACATCTTTACAAATTGGATTAGAGTTGAGTTTTTTGTACACTAAGAAACCAAAGAAATCTCAAATTTTTATAATTAGTTTACAATATGCAGCCCCCCTCTAATAAGTTAAATTTGTAGTTAATTTTTAAAAGTATAGATTGTTATTATGTAAATAAAATTATAACCTAGAGGACAATCCTTCTAAATAGTAAATTATAAATATAAGTAACTGCAATTTTTATCAATTTTTATCTTTTTTTTTAATCGAATACAATACTTAATCATGATATAGATAGGATAGGATAGGATAGAATTTATATTAAAATATTAAAAAATTAAAAATTAAATATCAATTAAATTAAAATAATAATTTAATTTGATATTTAGATTTATTTAATAAATTTAAAAGGGTTTTTTTATAAAAAAAAAAAAAAAAATTATTTTTTATTGAATTATTAAACAATTAATTTGAAATTGACCACTTAATTGAATTGATGTCAAGTTATCATTACAAATGTTAATATGTGACGGTAGACATTTTAAACGGCTACCGTTGGTGTCTTGTTTTTTTTTTTTGATTTTTTATACATATCGCTAATTCAAATAATTTAAATTAAATTTTTAATTGCAATTATGTAATTAAATACAAAGTATTTATTATTGTGGTCTATGTAAAATATTATATGACCTAGATCTTTATTTAGTTCATAATAAAGGGGATTATAATATATAGTTAGTAGTATTTTGGTTATATTTAATTTTAGAAAATGTATCTGAATATATACTACAGCTAGATATAATTTACAAAATTTTTCAGAACTATTCCAATGCCTTACCTAGTTTAAATATTATAATTATTACGGAGCAAGTATTCAATAAGTTTAAGGTTTTATATTAATTTAAATCGTCAGTTCGGAGTACAAAAAGTCGATTGTATTTTTTTACGAAAATAAGTTGAAATATAGTCAAATTTACCATTATACCGGATTTTCAATAAAAATTGTCTAAAAATAAAGTCAATTGCATAAAAATTAAAAGCCAAACCAGTATATTTTATTTCAAAAAAATTACTTAAAAAAATAAATGAAACGGAAAAGGCAACAGATTTTTAATTCAACTCTAATCCCTCTTAATTACAAATTTCATTTAAATATTTTGGTAAAAAAAAGGAATACCCCAATTTTGAATCCCAAGGCTTCCGAAAAACATTTTTAGAATATTTATAAACTAGAAGGGATTTTTTAGTTTGGTTAAAATTTGGGTAATCTCCTGATCCGGATCATTTACATATTTATTGTATATGTAAGATTTTTAATATATTATATAAGAACCGAATTCAATATTAGGAATTAAATAATTTGCTTAGCAAAGGCTTGGGTTATTTGGAAATAAGCTGTAAAATAATTTAAAGGTTAATTACCATACAGTTTCAAATTTCTAATAATTTATTTAGCATGGGCTTTAAGAAGTAAGTCCTCAATTAATTTGAATAATTATACGAACACTTGCAGATATATACTATAAACAAATCTATAAAGAAAACTTTTGAGATCATTTCAAAATTAGAGTATTACATTTATCTGGAATTATTTTATATTTTTTATAGAAAATTGTGAATTTATATAGCAAAATTCAGAGCATTCTTTGTTTCATTAGTTTAATTCGATTCCAGTTTTATTGGGGAAATCAGATAGACCGTTTTATTTGACTCTATTTCTTTTTGAATTTTGGATCTCTTTCAATATCTTTGCTTCAATAAATTAAACCCAATTATTCTTAGTATTTTCAATAACGATTGTATAATTAAAGCATCAAACTGTATGATCACATCATCGAATTATCTAAGTGAATAACTTATTTGTATCCATAACACTTTAAAAATTATAATAATAATTAAAAAGTTTTCAAAATCAAAATCTATAGTTTAGGATCTTTAAGAAGAATCTAATTAGTATAATTTAAAAATTTATTAATTTTATACCCAACCTTTTGCATCTTCTAAGTCATTTTTTAAGTGTTAAAAAAATTATCATTCAATATAGAAGTACTCCAATTTAATTAAATGAATGTAAATGAAAATTCGAATTTAAGTTTTAATTAAAAACTTCTTTTCCAAAATTAATTCAACTTTAATTATTTATTTTTAAAATATCTCATTAATTAATTTATATACATATCAATTTATTTATCTAGAATCTTATTTAAATTTTACCAGTTGGTACAATAAATAAGAAAAGTTCGGATAGATTTTTAGTGCAATTTTCCAAATTAATTTAAATGAAAATTTCACAATATTTTTTTGAAAATTATTTTCAAATTTTTTTTAAAAGAAATTAATTTCAAAGTTTTTTAAAGATTTAAATAATGAATAAAAAAAAAAGTCATAAGATAAAGAAATTTAAAATTTTAATTCTGTTAAACTTTCTTTAAATTTCGGATATTTTAAAAATAAACATTCATTAAATTAAAAATGCTTAAACTTAAACTTTAAATAGAAATATTTGTTTAAATTTCGAAAAAATTTTAAAAGTTAGTAGTAAAGTTTTCCAGAACATTATTTAGAAAACCTATATTGAATTCTTGATTAATATAATTAGTCATTATAGGTTAAATATAAATCAACTTTAACCTACATAAAATATTATTAAATATGAACTCTAATTAATTTTTATTTGAATATAATTTGACTTAAAGGATCTTATCCTAGATGTCCATTTAATAAAAAGTTTACATCCTGCCGTTTCATATTAGACCTTCAGCTATAATATTCAGATTCTTTAATTGTTTTATGTTTATTATTTACATGGTTTTTTGTTTTACAATTTTTTTAATACTTTGTTAAATTTAATTTTAAATAAAAAAATTTTTTATTGATTTAATCTTAATTTTATTCTGTTATTTGCTCATATTTTCGAATTGTATTAATTTCCGGTATAAAATTGTATTATTAAATAAAAAAATTACATATTCATTTGGTATTAATAAATAATAATAGTAGGTTTTACCGTTACATTAATAATAGTAGTTACAGAAAGCAATTAAGTGTGTGAGTGACGTATAAGTCAAATTAAAAAAAACTAAATTTTTGAAAAATATAATAACTTCTCTTTTCTAAATTGGCAAATTCCCCCATCCCCAATAATCCCATAATTTAAATTGTCAAACCTAATTTCTGAAAATCGGTTCATATTTTCATTTCAAAACCTAACTGCAGAATGGAATCAATGGTGCTGGCTGCCTTTAAGATTGATACAAAAATTTTTTAATTTTAAGTGGTATAAAAAAAAACGCCATACCGTCTTCGTAATGGGTTTCCGAAGCTTTAAACTGTTCTTCGTTTGAAAAAAGCAGGAATTGCATAAAAAAATATTTATATTTTTTGAGTATCTTCAAAGTCTAACTTCAAATAGTACGACCCCCTATTGTTAGCTTTGCATTGGAATCAAATAAAACAAAAGATCCCACAAGGGCTATATATGATGTATTAAGATGCAACTACTACTTGCTAATCACGAGTCTCTGACACAACTTCCAATTCCCTTCAATTATTTAATCTCAGAATTTTTTTAAAAAAATAGTTGCTTCATATCAAGTTCATGACAACTTAAAGTATCAATCAATTGGAAAGTCAATAAGGAAGTCAATCGGGAAGTTTATAAAAATTGAAAAAAATTCCATACGAAACATTAGAGCAAACAGTTAAATTAAGTTTACAGAAAAGTTGAATTAGAATACAGTCGTGTTTTAAGCTGTAATCTTTCATATTATAATTGTAGATGTGTTATTTCCATCCTGTGAATTATGATAAAATAGTAGATGTGTTATTCACATTAAAGTCTACGTCAAGTCAAAATAATAACTCAAAACCCTAATAGTTATTTCTTTCCATTGTTCCATACAAAAACATTGATCCAGGCCTTGTACTGGGTTAAAAGAACACAACCAATGTCTAACTAAAAAATTTCAAAAAATGAGGAAATTAAAATTAAATTTAAAAAAATACACACTGTACTTGAAAATATGGCCAAACTACAATTTTCAACAACCACCAAGTACAAAATTATTAAATTTAATTTTAATTTACTTAAATAATGAGAATATGAACATACATTTTTTTGCATAATTATACATAACTACCTTTTTTTCCAACATACTTATATTTTACTAATGTGATATTTTAATGGACAAAAATAAATTTTTATACTTTTGTTTCAACATTTTTAATACGGATATAAAAGTGAAATATATAAAATTCTGATGTTATGCATTTTATCGTATAATTTCGCAATTTAAAATATAAACAAGTAGTGGAAAAAACCTAGGATCTTAAAAAAGTACATTTTCAAAATTATATAATGTTTCATACTGAGTTTAATTTTGGGAATAGTAGGCACTAGTGACATAGTTACTAATTTATAAAAATGGGAAATTTTCCTAAAGTCTAATAGCCTTTCAATGGGGAAGGTTCCAAAAGTTTTACTAATCAAAATTATGATGATTTTTGGGAATCTAACCCCAACTCCAACCTTCCAAAATTTTGAGGTTTAAGGAATTGAAGGAATTAGAAATCAAAAAATTGTGACTTCCTCTAAAATTTGAAAGAAGACACTTCCTTCAATTTTGAGGACATCCTTTGAATTTAAAGAAGACCTTTAACACATGTGCTGGATATTTTAATTTTGTATATTGCTAAAAAAAGTGCGAACGGGTATTTAAGGTAAGCATCTACCTAATGTAACTGTAAAAATAGTAAAATTTCAATTTTAAACCCCTAACAGCCTCCTAACCAGGGGTTGGAACAAGGCAATATTCTTAATCGGCTTCTACTAATTTCGGACGGTCTAACTCCTTCCAAAATTTCAAGTTTCTAATTTAAGTTGTTCAAAAGATATGAGTGGTCAAAAATTTTACAAAAAATTGAGTTATTTTTTAGTACCGTATGGCAACTCTATAGATTAAGACGATATATTTTTATAAAGCATATTAAAGCAGCTGTCATCTACCGGTTTCAGATTAAAAATAAACCTAATAAATCTCTTCCTATAAAAATTTAAATTTAGGTCTTTTTCTGCCGTTGCAGCTTCGTAAAGACAGTCCTTTGCAGGACTTGGGCTTTGCAGCTTCGTAACGGGTAGGGCTACAGAAAAAAGTTCCCATGAAATTATTTTTTTTCAATATTAATCCGTAGTTAAAATTTCGGACGGACGTGCGGACAGAGTGAAACTTTATAGGAACATTTTTACAAAATCTTTTGAAAATGTGCTTAAAACACCAAAAAATATTATTAAAAATGTTTTGGTATTAACGGAAATAACGTTTGTTTAAACAACGCGTTTTATTTTTTTTTTAAATGATGTTAATAAATAGAGTGAAAAATAAAAATGTTTTTTAAATTTAAAATACATTAAAAAAAAAAATAAAATTTTTAAATTATTTTACCAATATTTAAATTTTTTTAAATTATATTTTCAGAATTTATATATACTTAATATTCTTTACCAAAGTG
Source organism: Dolichopus griseipennis (assembly GCA_963082915.1). NCBI lineage: Eukaryota > Metazoa > Arthropoda > Insecta > Diptera > Dolichopodidae > Dolichopus > Dolichopus griseipennis. The sequence goes on along the minus strand of OY720441.1, from coordinate 74,352,207 downwards.
AAAATTCCACGAAATTATATTTTTAATTTTTTATATTTATAGTAAAGTGAATTTGCGTTTTAATCACTTATCATAAGTGCATGATCAACGACAAAATATAGATTGCATATTTTTGTATAAAATTTTTTATTTTTTCATGGGAGCTTTGAGCTATCCACACTCAATGAGTGATACAATTCGTATTTATTGAAAATCCACTATTTTGTTAATCCGTATCATACTTCTGGAATCTTGATCGTTGCTTTGACAGAAAACTGTGGTTCAGTTTTATTTTACTCTCTCCTTCCTAAGTCAATGTTTTGTTAGTAATTTCTAAAAAAAATCGTTAGATTTTAACTTAACCTTTACATGTTATTTTACTATTTCAATGAAGAGGTTAAGAGTTATCACAATAATACATATTAGGTATAATTTCTACAAAATTTTTATTTTTGATTTAATTTCGAATAAAATTTGACTTTAGTAAATTCAAAAATTGACTTCAGAATACAATTTAAAAAATTCAAAATTTTTTTGAAGAGTGGCTTCGGTTACGTAATCTTATTAAATCATTTATACCATTAAATAATTACACCTTGTTAAAACTCACAACAGTTCTTTGTAAAATTTCCTGTACCTGTACTCAAGTCTCAAGAAGAGTCGAGTATTATAACAGGGAAAAAACGCGCCTAATTACTTGACTGATTTAATAGCTATTTTTATTAATAATTTACAATTATACGATTAATATTTGCCTTTCATTTTGTCAAAATAGAATTAGTAGAAGCTTTACAAGATTCAGAGCTTCAGTTCTAGTAATATCAGATACAGCTCAATTTTAATATAAATTACTTTGAACACAATCGTGCATTTTACCCTTCTTGAATCTAAGGTTTGGATTTGGGATAATTTAGTCATTTTAACGGATAACGGAATTAGTCATTTAACGGATTCGATTAGATATAATTGTTCAATTGTACAAAATTTTAAATTTCTCGCTTCAAAATTTCAACTTTTTAGACTTAAACACTATAAATATTTTTAAAACAACGCAGGAGTTACTACAGCTCCCTGGTCCTTTCATGTAATATGATACCTAATTAAAGTCAGAAGGCAAAAAAATGTCTAACTGAACCGCTAATGTCACTGTACACTACTCATATAATAATTTTGAAATTTTAAATATTAATTTTAACAAAAATGCGATTTTAAGTTTGTAAACACTTTTCAACTAAAAAAAAACCGTATTCTCCAAAATTTTCTGCTAGGATTCTTTGAATTCAATTAAACTTTTGAAATGTCAATACTGTTTTATTTAATATAAATTTATTACAGAATTTTAAATAACATTGCATGGTCAATTAAATAGCCTCATTTAAAAGAAATAAAACACATTTCCAACTTTATATTTTTTAATATTGGTAAAAATTCAATTTTTTATTGATACTATTGGTCAGTATTATATAAAATAAAAAAGTCATTCTGATAAAACCACATTCTTTTTTTCAGTATTTTTTTAAATAAGTAATAATAGTATTAAAACCCTTTTTTTTTTTTTTTTTTTATTTTAATTATTTAAAAAAAAAAAATTTAAATAGTGTTGTTAGCAATATAATACTGCTACTGAAAAAATATAATTATCATTAATATGTGCAATATTAAATTTTAAATTAAAAACAATAATAATATTTAAAAATATACTTATAATTGATAAGTATTTTATAGTATTATTTTGTATTGAAATACGTCCAAATGGTTGGTTGTTTGATTTTACAACTATTGTCTACTCATGAAAAGTGTATGACACTTGTACAAGTGAAGATGAGAACTACAAGTTAAAATGCATTAAATAATCTGCTAATTAAAATTTAAGTTCTTTGTACCGATTTTTTAAAAATCGCCTTTTATTTAAATCAATATTTTATCCGGGTCTAATTTTCAAAAATTCATATTAAAATAATTTTCAAATAAATTTTTTTCTCCAAGTTAATAAATTAAGAATAAAAATTAGTTTTTAATGAAATCATAGCGAAATACCGAATTTTTAATTCCGTTGTTTCTAAAAAGCGATTTTTGTTATAGGTCACATTTTTTAAAAATAATTTTAAAATAATTTTAATCGCAAATGGTAACTTCATGATAGTTGATTAAGAGTAAAGAAAATTTTTTTTAAGTAAAAATTTTTTAATTCCGTTTTTTAAAAAACGCGTTTTTTTAAAAATTAAGATTTTGCCATTATGGAGGTTTTTAAAAGTGGAATTAATTTTCTTTTGAATAGCAACCTTGTAAAATACTCTTTTAGTACAAATTCTTTATTTTTTAACCAATTTAATTTCAATACAGGATTATGGACATTTTCTATTTTAAATTTTTAAAACAACTTTATTTAAAAAATACTTTTAATACTAAATATCTTAAATTTCTACATTTTATATAAAATGCGTTTTTTACATCAAATGATTAAGGGAAATTCTAATATTAAACAATATTAGTCAACATAACTAAAAATATAAAAGAAATATGGATTAAATTACATGAGTTTCAAAAAAATATTATAGAAATTTCATAAATGTGGGTTTTTCTATTTTTTTTTTTGAAAATTCAAGTGTAAGTTCATTTCAATAATTAAATAAGTTACTGAAAATTTATATTTAATCAGTATGGGTTTATCTACAATATAATTCAATTTTTCAAAATTCATTTATTTAAATATGAAATTCCTCAAAAAGAACCTAGCTTATTGTTCCTAGTTAATTTGAATGTATCCTCCAGTTAATAATCTTCTCAGTATTTTGCGATTTTATTAAAAAATTCATAATTATAAAAATAAATTTAGAAAAAGTATTTTTTTTACATATCATAAAATTTTCAATTGCATAAGTTTATTGTGTCTAAAGAAAAACCCGTGAATTATTTTAAATTTCTAAAAAAAATTCTTGAAAACTCTGGAAAAATCGCAAAAAGAGAAATTTCAAATGAAAAATATAAAATACAAAAACCAAAAATATTTTACTCTAGAATAGTTAAGTTTTCAAGAAAATTTTAAATTTAGCATTTATATTTTCTTAATAAAATTAAAAAAAACCATAATTTGAATTCTATTTAAAGCAGTGGTAAGTATAAGCTTGTGTATTACTACTCCCCTAGAAATCTTAATTTTTATTACATTCAACTTTACTTGCAGATGATTACTGTTAACTAGAAATACAGTTAACAGCAATCACCTTAAATTTTTCCAATCATTCTTATAAATGTTAAAGGAGTGTATATGATCCCGTTAGTGAAATTCCACAAAACCACAAAACCAATGCGAAAATTTAAAATTATAAATTTTCCAAGTAAAGTAGCAATAACATTTACATGTGTATACATGTATGTACATTGATACCAATAAACTCATGTGTGGTTATGAGACATATAGAAAATGATTAAAGTTTTGTATATAGTGGGAGAATATTGAGAAAATTGTGCAATGTACTGAATTACTAACTAATGTATTACACGAAAATGGATGTGTGTGTAAAGTGAGTACCGTGTTAAAAATTTTCTTTAAAAGAATGAATAATAATAAAAACGGTGTTGGTGCATTTTTTACTTAAAATATATTTTAGAATATTGAAATATTTAAATTAAACAATTTAGTAAAATTCCAGTAAATGTGAAACTGTACAAAAGAAAATATAAATTGAAAAGCACCTCTTTAAACTTCTTCGAGTACATCGATTATATTTTATTCAAAAGTTGGCCATTAAAATTAACTACTTTTGGAAAAATTTCAAAAATTCTGCTTTACCAAGTATAGAGTTATTTCCGTATCAAAAAATAAGTTGTATGGCAGCTATTCGAACCTGGAGAGCAAACTGGCTGGATTTCAAAAGCTATGACGGCCATTATAATATAAAAGCAGATTTATGAAAAGTTCAGAATCGTACCAACTTTTTGAGTTATCGTACGGACGGACGGGTGGAGGGACATACAAAGATTGATTGATTTACCTTTGGATTCTGATTTAATCCATACCTTTGGGTCTATATCTATCCTCCCCCTCCTTCTCTGCGTCCGAAACACATTTAACTAAATTTCGAAAAAAAAATAATAAATTTCGAACTTTAGCAAAGTTTGGTATCCGGTTTTGGTTTTCTACATAAAATTTCAAATATAGAATATTCTTTATTATTTTCAATTCAATGACTTTTTTAATGAAAATGACTTTTTCAAATTTTGATTCGAATTTGATGTTACATAGAAACTCCTTTTAAATTTTTTGAAATGTCAAAATAAAATGTTGGACTCTGACGAACAACATAACAAACGATATAAATTTTGAATTTTGGTCAATCTCTTGTTTGTGGCATTCTTCAGTATTTTGAATTTTAACACAAGTATTCAAAACATCTTTTTTCATCCACAATATCAGACTTCAAGAGTAGAATCTTATAAAATTTTATGAAGCAAAAGGGGCAATATTTACCTATTAAACTTCTCTCTAGGTTTTCCTTTGGATGGAAGTGAGAAAGACAAAGAAATTTAATTGAGGCAGTAATGTTTTATAAACTATTGCCCCTTTTTTAAAAAAATTAGGGTAACAAATCCGGAGTAAATAGTTCCAGTAACAAAATCCCGCAGTAACAATCCAATCAAATTCAATACAATCAAAATAATGATTATTATAAATTATTTATAAAAACATAAATTTCTAGTAAAATATTTGTAGTTTTTTTTAAACTGATGACAGACTTTAGCCAGGAACTAATAAATAATGAAGCTCTGTATGAAAATTGATTCAACCCTGACGGATAATTTCGGCTGATTACAACCTTGATCTGGAGCCCTTGTAAATTCTTTCAATGCTAATTGAAAAATTCGATAAATTGTTAATTCATTTAGGAATACATAAGTAATTAAATTCTAAAAAATGTTTATGGAGAAATGTATCCCAAAAATATTGGACCCATTAATAGGTATCAAGAAAACTGAAACTTAGAGATCTAGTAATAACAAGTAATCAAGTAAAAGTTAAAAAAAATCATAATATCTTAAAATATTTTCTAAAACTTGTCTATCAAAAGAAGCCTGAAACTTTCAAAATTATTTTAAAATCAAAAATATGGGATTATAAATTGCTTTTAATAATTTTATTTCTTTTAATTTAAATTTTCTTATTTATTTAAAGGTTAATTTAATTTCCTGTCTTAAATGGTCCCATTAAATAATATTTCTTATATGTTTCCCTTACTTTTAAGATTCTTAAATTTATTTACCAGATACAATTTTTTCATAGATAGCTACTTGTTAATATTTTATTTTATTTTAAATTTTTTTTTAAAACCTCTTAAATTTTATAAAATTTTAGAAAGTTTTTTTGTAAAAATAAACGATTGTTTAAAGACAAAATAAACCACATCTATTACAAAAGAAACTTTCATTTTTAACTTTTTTATAAAAACATATTTATATTTATATTTATATATATATATATACATCAACTAATATGTCAGGTATTTCCCATTAGATTTTTAAATATATTTTTTTTAAATAGTAGACAAACTAACATTAACATAAGAGTAAAAACTACTTATATACCTTTTTTCCCTTAATATTCCCTCAGGTTTAAATATCTTTTTCTAAAATATTATATATGAAAAAAAGTTTAAGTTTTTACATAATCAAATGAATAACGGAGTGTTGCCCCATTGACTTTCTCAGTTGCTTTCTGTGTTTTTCTAAGATTTTCCATTTTCTTTCTAAGGGTTTCCATTATAGACTTAGTAAGAACTAAATAGTAAGACCAGTGAGAACAGTTCAGATTCGGTGACCTAGGCATTTATAAGTATTTAAAATATAAACCACAGAAACTCTTTTTTAAGTTATTAATAAACTTTCAATGGCCCACTTTTCTTTCCACTTTTATTAATTCTAAAAAAAAGTAGGTTTTCATTTTAAGAACATTCCATTTTTAAACGAATTATACTTTAATGCCTGCCCTGTTTTAAATATTCCATAGCTTTCAAACTGTATTGTAGGTCTTCTGCAGAATGCAAATAACAGTATTAGATAGCTTAACTTAATCGAATTCGGTATTCCGGGCTCCCTTTGATAATGGATAATGGCTTTTTCTTAAGCTGAATAATTATCCATTATCAAAGGAAGTCCGGAACGCCGAATTCGAATAAAATGTTATTCCTTTTACTTAGCTTATGAAAAAGCCTTTTATTTAAAGGAAGCCCGGAATGCCGAATTTTGATTTCAAATTTTTTTACACTTACCATACTTTAACTTTAAAAAACGTGATAATGAAAAGTGTGTTTAATGTGTACAAAATACATATTTAAAGCTAAACGTGTCTATTTTAACTTTGGGTAAAATTTTGCTTGTATTTTAAAGTTATAAGAAAAACAAAAACAAAAGTAAAAAATGTAAAACTTAACAAAACAATAAAAAAAAAGTTTTTTGAAATTTTCCTTAAATTATAATTTCAAAAAATATAAATAAGACTAAATTTCCTTTTAAGTTGTAAAATTTTATATATAAAATTTTAAAAAAATTAAACTTTAAAAGTTAAAACTTAAAAATATTTGACAACAATACATAATATAGTTTTTCATTTATTTCCTTCCTATTTTTTCGGAAATTTTTATTTTTTATCGTTTCCGACTTAAAAGATGGTATCAAAGATATGATTCCGAAATACATGTCCATAAAATATCAAACATGTCTACATATGATATAATATGAGTGTCACGTTTCAGTGACGATTCGATGTCTTTGAGGTTGGGGTTGAAACTAGAAATTCCCGTTTTCATAAAATTTCGTTTAGAAAATATCGTACCTATTCATAAAATCGGTTTTTAAAAAAAATCTGTTGTTATTTAATGTCCTGGAAAAGGCTGATAACTGTGAGTTTGTGTCCAATTCTAAATTCTAAAAATTTTCTAAAAATTTGATTTCCCAAACGATAGATTTTCAAAAACGCAATATTTTCTAAAAACTATATTTTTAATGAAGGATAAACTGAACCGAGTGATTATGTGATGATCCCCATCCTAAAAACTCAAAAAAAATCCCCATACTTTGCAATTCAATCTGAACTGTTTTCTTATCAACATTTTTAATTTGTAAAAGATGCAGACTTCGGAAATATTATTAGAATTATAAATTATCAGAGATATTCACGGAGTCTTGTAGTATAGTTCAAACAGATATTGAGACGCTTCTACAAAAAATTCGATTTTAGATTTTATAACTATAGATATAAATCAAAGTATTTAGAAAGGTACAGTTAATTTTTTCCTAAGGGAAGTGAAAATCTTCAAGGAAAATCTAAAAAACTATATCCCTTGAACTGTACTGTGAGTCTTCTACTGAAAAAGCCTCCGTAGTTTAAACAATATGATAAACAGCCGAGCTGCTTATGCAGTAGAATTTGCTGCAAATAAAGCAGGAAAAAGCAAAGGAAAAAAAAACAACTTACAGTTCGAAAAATTTAAATGTGAAAGTTTGGGAAGTATACTTTAATATTTATCTAAGTATTTATATAGCTGCTAATATAGTAGACAGTTTTTATATAAATTCCAATACATCTTCAAAAACCAAATCTAAAAACCCCGTCAACTTTGGCATCGTTCACATGAACGTTTTATGATACCTAATTTGGAAATTATTAATTGATGGCTTCTCCAGTTATTCCATCAAAAAGATTTAGTTTAAATAAAATTATTTAATATTAATTTTCCTCATAACATTTTCCTCAACACCATATTAACCCCATATTAAAGATTCCATCATTCCAATTGATTCAATAAAATACCTGTAGTAGGTTTTCTAATATATATAAAAATTTCACCTATTTTCATTCTAAAAAAACTTCCTAATCCATAATTTACCTTTAATTTACATAAAAATAAAAATAAAAAAACAAAATTAAAAAATTTCCACAAGGTTAGAAAATGTTTCAAAGATTCCTTCACATAAAAGTTCGATTTTCTGAAAAATTAAAGAAAATTTAATACAGGAATTTTCATTTTTTTTTGAAAAACTTTTTTGAAAAACTCTTTAAAATTAAATTAATATATTGCTTAAAGAAAATTTTCTTTTATTTTCTTTTAAATAAATGTTTTAAAATAAAATAAACAGAGCACAAAACATTTAATTACAAAACTTTTGTACAATTTTTATTTTGGAAAAAAAAAAATTTTCTTTTTTAGAATCAGGAAAAATATCAGGAAAATCAGGCAAAAAATATTTGTTTTTCAAAAAAGCAACACACAGAAATGTGGTAAAAATACCAAAAAAAAAAAATATTCACAAATTTTCTTTCACTTTTGTTTTTCCTGTAAAACAAAACCGCGTCACCCAAAAAATGAATAAAACAAAAAAAAAAAAAAATTTAAGAAAAAAACCAAAAAAATTTAGAAACAAAAAAACGAGTCTCGAAAAAACAAAACAAGAAGCGACATTAAGAATATTTTATTTTTTGCTACTGTATTTTTCTGAAAATAATCTTCAGTATTAAAAACTTAAAGATACACAATTTGGAGCCATGGGGCAGGTGAAATAAAAACTAACGAAATAAAGTCAATACAACTTTATAACCGAAAACAGTGGAAATAGAGTCAAATTACCAATTATATCCTATTTCCAAATAGGAAGTGGTTAAAAAAATAAATTTAACGGAAAGGAGATAACTGATTTTAAATCTAACTCTTATATCTAATTACAAGTTTAATATAACGGTATATCCACAAGTCTATATTCCTAATTCTTTTAGACCAGAATATTCGGCATATTATTCTTTGGTGGTTGTTGACGAAGACTTTCAGTTTATTCTTGTTGGAGTTAGTAAGCAACCATGAGTCCCTGCCACAGTTAATGTGGATTTTACACATGACTTGAATATCATTAGCTTTTTTCGTCTTGACATTTAGGGATACAAATATTGTGGAATAGGGAAATACCCTAATTGTATATTCAACTCTTAAAAACCAGAATTTCTGGAAAACTGTATTGTCAGTTATTAGACTTTTATTGTCAGTTATTAGATTTGAGCTGTCCCCTACTCCGGAATATGAAAATATTTGAATATGTAATAATTGGTAATACATAAGAGTGGAATTCCAAATCAGGATTTAAGTAATTTGCTTAGCAGAAGCTTGGGGACGGTATACAAAAATGTATTTGAAAAGAATCAGTAGAAGGATTTTATCTTTACTTACAAAACTAAAGTTCAATCATTTGTTTAGTGTGAAGGTTTAGGACGGCAGCCCTCGAATGCTTCCTTGAGAAGATATATTCGAAGAAAACCATGAAGAAGGATCAAAATCAGGGATCAAAGCTAATCTATTTTAATATTCCGGAAAAGGGGATTAAATCCCGAACATATTTTTATATAGAATTGCTAATACGGTTTTATTTCTATTTGTTTTGGTAATAACATCGGCTCGACTTTAATTCACCCCTCCCACAAAACATATCCACAATACATATATATATATATGGAATAAATAAGAACCACATTCTTCTGTTCCTTATTACTTTTTTCTATAGAACAGCACCCGTACTTAAACCGCAATCATCTTATCCTTGAAAAATTATTTTATATACAGTCGTATAAAACATTTATAACGTATATATACCTATATAAATAAATATATATATATAGATTTTAATAGAATAAAATATTTACAAGATACAAAATGTATACCTATCTATATAGATATTTTATTGTAAAAGAAAACTCTTATTTAATATCAATGATTTTTTGAAAGACGACCACCTATACTTTAACCTTGATGTACGATTATTATAAAAAACAATGAGTTTTTTTTTTGTTTTTTTTTTTTTATAATAAAGAAAGGACTCAAAAATCATAATACCTTGTCATAACTTAAGGAAATCTGTATATGTATGTACATAATATCTGTAAATATAAATATGATATAAAAACAGTTTCCTTATTTTTTTGACTTGATCAATGAAATGAAAAAATAACCAATTCAGCTATTTTTTTTGTTTTATTCAAAAAACGAAAACAACAGTTGGTGTTTTAATATATTTTAATACAATATAATAATATTATATACAGGGTGATTTCTAATTAGAAGAGCAATACTATTACAACATAGAAAGTTATGGGAAGGTGTTGTATTATTGCTTGAAGCTAAGTTTGTATTTCAAAGAGTTTGTATTTCAATACTTTTTAATATAAACAGTTAAAAATTTTACAGTTTTGGATATATACAGGGTGTTTTCGAAATAAATATGCTGCCATGTATTAGTGCTTAAATATTTGTGTGCAAATGATTTATTTGTGTGTGGGTAGAGCACAGGTCTTATGTTTTTCAATACATTCCAATAAAAATATATACATACAGGATGATATCGAACTAGATGCACTGCTATGTACCATTGCTTAGATATCTGTAAGTCTTTAAGTTCTGTATGAGAGTTAAGATGTATGCTGTCAAGTTTCCAGTATGATGACTAATCATAATATTATAATATATAAATTTCATATTGTCATCTAATTCTATTTCAGCTACACCGGCTGTAAAAGTGCTATTAAACTTGAACATATTTAGAAGTTCAAGAAAGTCTTCTTTGGATAAAGTTACTATTTAGATTTAAAAAAACCTGAAGCTTAAATTATGGAATAACTTAACCTAATCTTAATTATAATAATGTTTTTTTTTTACATTAAATAAATTAAATTTAATTAATTAGTTCTGAGGTCTTACAATAACAACTCTTTCAATTTTTTTTAACGTTGATAACTTTTTTTTTAAACCTTCGTATCTGGAAACCGCCTTATGTTTAGATACTACATAATACTGCAAGTTTTCCTTTATTATCTCGTCTTTCACCCCATAAAGGAATGGAGATTTACCCGTGAACCATACTGTACACATATTTATACATCAAATTGTATAGATATATATATAAAAATACACATATATATTACATATATATACATATATATATATATATAAATTGTTTATTTATTAGAATATAAACTTTTTATTCATATTATGTCCTTTTCATTATATCCTATACCACCTCATTCATATGAAGTGTCTTATATTCTGTTATAAAAATTTCTTTTTTAATTCAAATAATTTTCCGGTAAAAATGAAAATAAAAGCTTATATATATATACAGAAAAATAATGAAACAAAAGGTAATATATAAAGTACCAATACATATACTTATATTTATATACCATCTAGATTTACAATAGTACAACATTATGTTCTATAATTTACATATATATATATATATATATACATTATTAGATATTTTGTACATCAGTATTAAGTATATTCAAAAAAAAAAAAATTTAAGAATTCCAAGTCCCTTCAAGTTCCTACTTTATATAGGTATACATATATTATATTCAAAAGTACATATATGTAAAACAAAAATATATAAAAGCCCTATACAAAACAGTACATTTGAAACAATGTTTTTTTTTTCTCTATGTTAATAAGGACCCTTAAATTAAAGTCAAGCACTTGATATGAAATAAAGTTCAGTATTAAGGAAAAAGAAAAACTTCAAAAAAAAAAAATCCATTTCCATTTTTATATTCAAAGTTTGAAAAGTTTGAAATTTATTTTTTTTCACGAATTTTCCCTTTTAAACTCTCTTAGAGGGAAATTCTTACCAGTCCTGTCACTAATCACATTTTTATTTTGAAGAAAAATATAAATACAAGTTTTTGTATGTAATTTTTTTTTTATACAGAAAGTAAAAAGTTGTACTAAAAGTTTAATGAAAATCCTTGAAAGATGAATGAAAATGTAGCTCCTAAATGTATGCTATACAACATCTATATACAAAACATGTAGTTATTACTTAGTATTTCAGATTTTTAGTTTTGGTTTTCAAATTTGGACTTGTGTGAGGGCTTTTTATTAAAAGAAGGCCAGTCATCATAATGTATAAAAAAAAAAAAACAAAAACTAATTTTTCCAGTCTTACTAAATTTTTACTTTTTTTTAATATAACACCAATTAAATATGTGACACAATAAAGTTTTTACACGCAATATTAAGGAGTTTTCTTTTTCTCTTACAAATTCTGTTATTGAAAAACTAGAAAATAATTTTCACTTAGATTTTCTTAAAATTAAAAAAAATTCAAAATTAATTTTTATTATAATTTACCTTTAAATTCCAAAAAGTTATGACAAAAATGTTGAATAATTATTTGAAAATTGTTTAAAATTAATAGATCTAATACTGAATGATAAGTTATAATATTATGGAAAATTAAACCAAACTAATAAAAAATTTCACTTTTAAAAAACTTTTTTATAAAAATTAAATTAAATTATTTTATTTTTTAACACAAAACTAATCAACTAATCAACTTATCAAATATATTAAATCACTTATATTAAAATTCATCAATACTGAACATATTTTATTTGCATTTATTTTGATTTTTAATATAAAATTTAAAAAATAACTATAATATTAAATTCTTTTGATTTTTTGAAAAATTTTTAAAAATTTTAATTTATATATATATATTATTAATTTATTAAATCAATTTTCTTTTAAATTTTTTCATTTTTAATAATATTTGTAAATTAGTATTATAACTAACACTTAATATTTTTTGTATTTATTTATATTTAATAACTATTAATTAAATATTTCCTCTATTATAAATACTTTTTTGAAAATTTTCTTTTTTATTTTTTAATTAAATAAAACTTTTAAAAATTAGGATTTAATTATTATATATATATATATAGTATAATATTAAATTAAGTACGTATATTATTTAATTTTAAAATTCATTATTATAATAATTTATATATAAATACTCAAAAGTTTTATATTATTTTCTTTTATTTATATTATAATTAATCTTATTGTTATATATTTTGTATATGAATTTAGTACATATATATATATATATATTTTATTATAGGTTATCAAAAAAATAAGAAACTTTTTTTTAACCCTTAGGATATGTTTTAATATTTTGATAAAATATATGTTGGGTATAAAAAAAACAAATGTAGGATAAAAATAAACAAATTTATTTTTATATAATATTTTTATAATATTATTATATAATATTTATATATATAAGTAATTTGTATATATATATTTACTTTTATTTTATGTTATTTAAATAAATTTTCTTTTTTATTTTGTTTTGTTTTTTTTTTTTTGTAAAGAAATAATATTTTCACAGGACTAGGTTAACATATTTTTTTATTTTATTTTATTTTCCTTTTTTTTTTTTTTTGGAAATATTTCCTTTTTTAACTTTAATTTTTCCTTAATAAATTAAAAAAAATTAAAAATATTCTTTGAAAATAGGACGAGATAATTTTCATAGAAATTTTCCCAATACAATGTTAAAAAAAAAAAAATTTAATAAATTTTCCTGTAGGTAACACAATTTTCCACAATTTTTTTTAATAATTTGTCCTTTTGGAAAATTACTAGTATATAATCATTTTTTACTTAATATTTAACTTTTCTAATTATTTATACTTTAAGTTGAATTAAATTTGATAATTGAATTAATTTTTAACTTTTGAATCAAATTTACAAATTTGTTTTTATTACTGTAAATTTAAAAAATCGCGAAAAAACAAAATACGGAGTCGTACGGAATCTTAAAAACACTAATTTAGCAATCCACTAGATATTTAAAAGTTTTTAAAATTTACTCAATTGTGCTTAGATTTCAGTTTTTATTTAAGTACAAAATTCAAAATAAAAAACACTTAGTCCTTTAGGAAAAAATCAAAATTTTATTAGGAAAACTTTTTTTACTAAAGAAAATTTTACACTTAAAAATTAGAAAATTAGACGTCGTAATTTTTTAATAAATTTTAATTTTAAAATTGATATGTTTGTTAATCTTTTAATTTTAAGTTTATAATTTTATTATTGAATATTTTTTTTTAATATTTTTATTATTATTCTTTTTTAATTTTTTTTATTTTTATTATTTTTTTGTAATTTTGTATTCCTGTGTTCAAAAAACCGCAATTAATTAAGGACAAACGCGAGCGAATATCCAAGCGGGCCGATTAAAATCATAAAAGAAACTGAATTGGTATAAAAAAATTTTAAACAATCTATATTCTTGTTTCGATTAGTTTTTTGTTTTTGTTTTTTTTTTTTGATTTTTTTTTTTTTTTTTTTTTATTTTGTTTCACTTTCGGTGAAAAATTTTTCCAATGAATTTTCCTCTATAATTTTTCCTTTCGTTTTCCTTGTTTTTTTAGTGTATAATATAATTTTGTTAGTTGTTGTTGTTTTAAATTTGTATTTGTTATCCTTAATATAAAGTCGACGAAATAACGAATGACGAAATCGTCTGCAAATGATAAAACAGAGAATAGAAACCGAAAAAAGAGGTGAAAAACAAAAGAGAAAATTTAATTGGTACTTAAAAATTTTAATAAACAAAAGAAAAAATTAAAGAGAGTTGAAATTTTTTAAATGAGAGGGAGAGAAAATGTTAAATAGTATTTATTTTGATTTCGAACTGTGAATTGTTTACTTCTGATGTCAGATTTATGAGAGTGTGCTGATATCTGATTTATAAAGGAGAGAATGAGATTGAGAATAAAAAAATTTAAAATTTTTAAGAGAAAGTTTTATGGTATTCAGCCATTTGATTTGTATGGACTTTTTACAGAACAGCTGTAAAACAGTTTTTATTTACAAGTGGAAGTAAAATTTTTTTTGTGTAAAGAATAGGAAAATTTAGAACACATGTGGTATTTTAATGGATATTTTAAGGTTTTTTTTTTTTTTTTACAGTTATTGTTTCTTTTTTTTGTATAAATAGTTACTAGTTACCTATATATTTAAACAAGATGCTTTTTATCATCATCATCATTGTACTCGTATTAAATTATAGATTACTTAAAGATATATATACAGAAATATATATATATATTGCTATTCATGAGACTATTAAAATAAACATACTTGTGTATATTCTTGTATATATCCTTACATATATATGTATAATAACTTAAATTAAAGATGCATAATGTATATATATATATAAGGATATATATAAGGATATTGAAAATAAGAATATGTATATATGTATATATTCTGATTTAATAGTGTAGCCCTAAGAAATTTTAATTTAAATAAAAGAAATATTTGCATTTTAACACTTTTGTATGTGGTTATAATGATAATATGATAACATATACTATATATATATATATATATATATTTATATATATCTATATAGGCCGATAGACATATATAGACATATGGATACTTTTATGTATTTTATTATAATTATTAAACACATGATATTATACATTTGTGTATATATATGTAGGTATATCTTATATATATAATACTCTTATGTATGAAAGATATGTTTATTTTATACTTAAGTAAGAAAATTTTTACAAGTTTTATTGTTTTTTAAAAAAAATTGATAATCATTTTAAAAAAAAAAAAAACGGAAATAAAAGAAAAATCTGTGCTATAAGATATTTGTTTTTGTTTTTTATTTTGTAATATTCGTAAATCTTAAAGTTTTAAATTTTTAGTTTTTTTTTTTTTGTTTATTTGTTCTTTTAATTAATTAATTAAAAATAAATAAATTAGTATTATAAAAGTCATAAATTGAGTGTAATTTAAAAGATAAATTTCTATTTAATATGTAAGTATAGATATAAAATATTATATGAAAGATTTTAGTTTAAATCAAATTATTATGCACATTAACCGGTCGTTTTTTGTAATTAAAGTTTTTGGTTGTATCTACTACAATAAGGTCATATATAGTTCCTATATAGATTCAATAGCATGCAAGTTAAAAACTATTGGAAGTAGTTATTAATATTGTACCGTAAAGTTCTGAATACAATACCCGGGTACTCTAATTGGAAAATGGCAATATTCTGAAAAAATAATAAATCCAATTAGTATACCCGGGTACAC
Source organism: Dolichopus griseipennis (assembly GCA_963082915.1). Lineage (NCBI taxonomy): Eukaryota > Metazoa > Arthropoda > Insecta > Diptera > Dolichopodidae > Dolichopus > Dolichopus griseipennis. Next base: position 74,336,281 of record OY720441.1, on the reverse strand, counting down.
TAATTAGTTTTCTATACCCGGGTACACTATTCGGAACAACAAAAAATTATATATGATAGGGAATGTATTATGGAAAATAAAATTAAAGCAATTAGTATAATTCACAAAACAAAATAAGTTTATTACTTATTCAAAATAAAAAAATATATTACTATATAAACTATTACTTATTAGCCATTTAAACCAATACAAAAAGCTTCTGTGTATCAACTTCACTGGAAGTTTCGCTGATATATTCATCATCATCAGAAGAAGTCTGATTATCAATTACACGTTCATCAATAGTTTCTATATCATCATCAAAATTCGCTAAGTTTGCATTAGCTTCATCAACCCCGACCAGCTCATAAATTGTTTATTTGGTTCGGTTTGGATTTCAGAAATATTTGATTCATGTACGCAAGATTTAAGAATATTTTGAAGGCGACAATTTAATTTTTCCAAATATATTTCTTTTCCAAACTCTCCAACTCCGCAACACTCAAATGACCTTTCAATGATTTCTGGCGAAATTTGTTTTAAAGCTGAAGATGTAAAATCAACAATATCTTGATAAGTCGGCTTTTTTCCTGTTTTTTTTTTTGTACATTCCTCTTTACCATTTATAAGCCAATCATTTCAAGCAGCTCTCATAAAATTTTTAAATGGATATTTAATTGAAACATCCAATGGTTGTAAAAATGATGTAGTTTTTGGAGGTATTATGATTGACTCTGCATTGTATAGCTTCTTTAGTTCTTTTGTCACTTCAGCCATTAAATAGCAACCATAAGAATCCATTATTAAAAGTAACTTTTCAATACCAAAAAAACTGTTCTCTTTATAGAAAGACGTTTTCATCCAACGTAACATTAAATCTGTGGTCATCGAACCACCCAAACTAACACAAAGATCGATGTCTTTTTTTTTTATTTTTAAATTTATTTGCGAAAAAACAAATCCAATTAGTGTACCCGGGGTACTGTAATTGGAAAAATGTTCCAATTAGTGTACCCGGGGTACTTTATTCGGGGGGGTACTGTATTCAGAACTTTACGGTAAATAAAATTGGTAAATATTTTTCAGGGTATGATTAAAATCTAAATTTGATTGTATTGAACTCCAATCATATATGAAGGAAATTTAGGATAGTTTTGAAGTAATTTATATCTATAAAGTTCCTGGAAGATAGTGAATTCCAATTGTAAGAAGGAAACTTGGTATAGTTTTGGGGTAATATTTATCTATCTATAAAAATGCTGGAAGATGGTGAACCTCAATCATAAATTTTGGGGAGTTTTAGGGTAACATATACCTATAGAGGTCCTGGAAGACAGTTTTAGGATAAACATATAAGGTTTACGGAATCTTTCGCTAAAACGTCAGAATTTCAAAAAAATCCGAAATTTAAGGACCTTAGAAATACTTATTTAAATTTTATAAAGTAAGTATTTATGAAAGCCTAATCCTACTACCAGTCTATTGGTAAATTTAAATAATAATAAGATTATACAAATTAGTTGTAACATATATACGCATGTTACATCATATATATGTGAACATATGGGACATTGTACATTTTATAAATTCAAAATTTATTAATTTAAATTGGTCCTGTGTGGCTTGAGGTCAATTATTTGAATGATATATAACAGAAGAGTATTTAATTTTAAAGTATATATGATGGCATTTAAAGAGAATGTAAAAATTAGAAAAATAAGAAAATATAAATCAATTATTAATTTATTTAATTATATATGAATTTTATTTTATATTCTAATATAAATACTTATATTGAAGTTAAATCTAATTTCTTATCAAAATTTAATTTTACATTTTATTTTTTTTTTGATTATTAATTTACAAATTATTTTTATTTAAAAGTAGATTTAAATTTAATTTTAAATTTTTTAGATATTAGACCTAATACTTAGATAATTAATTAGATATAACAAATTTAATTAAGATAAAGTACTTAAAAAAATCTTGAATATTTGTTTTTAATCATGTCCTTCTTAAATCATTGCAGGGGAACTGTACGAAGCAATATTAGAAGTTTATTTACTACAAAGAAAGCATATTACAGTTAAGTTGTTCCAATCAATTTGTTTATTTTAAAAAAATTTATTAAAAAAAATTATAACCATCCTAACAATGATTTGGTCATTGATTCGATTTTCGGACTTCTACTTCTAAAAATGTTCAGTATTATTTCAAAGATACTTAACGTTTCTCTATAGTTTAGAATTTCTAACAGAAATATTTCGAAATCTTATACTTAAGAATACTTTACAATTTTAGGAAACTCTGAAGTTAGACCTTCCATTGCTTTGATCTTACACATAACCTAAAACATAAATTGATACAAAAAAAACTCCACGTTAAATCCAGTATTTGCCTTCAACCAATTTTTAATAAAACCCATTATACTTTCAATTCCTAAGTATAGAAAATACAATTCTATTCTGAATATAATCCAATTCTATTTCTACAATTTGCAAACTAATTTCATGTGAAATTTAACAATTTTAATTTAATTTTCATCGAAAATTATTCTGCAGTACTCCCTAATAGTCTAATATATCACATCATAATCTATTAAATAATTAAAAAAATATATAATTTAATAATTAAAATATACACAATTATATTTTGAAAAAAACATTTAAATGACCTACATTTTTATTTTACATGTTAAATGCACCTCAACATAATTTTTCGAGTTGATTCGCAGTAGTAAATTTTATAATTAGATTTAAAAATAGGGAAAAATAAACATGAAATATTTTTTTTTTATTTTTTTTTTTTTTAATTTTCTTTCAAAATTCTCTCAGGAAATTTTTTTTTTTTAATTTAAAACATAAGCTACTATTAAAATTTGTTATGAATTATTTTGAATTTTCATTCATTCTGAGAAAAACTCAGAAAATTTTCAAATCATAAGTTTTCAGCAAAGTATTTAGACCAGTTTCAAAATTTCGTTTCATTTTCATTTTGTTTCTATTACAATGTAAAATAATTTCTTTTTCTTTTTTTACGATAATGTTATATCGTAATTTTTTATATCAAAAATATCCTGTCGTGTCGTTTTTTTGACAGTCAAATTGAAAGATGCTGACAAAAAGTTTGGAGTTTGCGCAGAAAATTCAATTTTGTAATTATGTCAAAAAATCCTGTTATGCTTTGGAATTTGCAGAAAAATTGAAATTCAGAGAATTTTGAAAGAAAATAGAATTTGATAACCAATTTGTTGAAATGGGTATTTACTCAAAAATTTTTATTATAATTTTCTTCGTTTAAATTTTTTTAACCCTTTTAAATGGAATTTTTTTTTTATTTTTATTTCTGTTTTTATTTTTTTTTGATACAATTTTAAAAATATTTCAAAGTAATTTATTTTGAAATTAAGGTAGATAATTAATTGGAATGATAAATGGTAGGTAGATTCTAATTTTTATCAAACATACATTAATTAAGCATTTGACTTTAAGGAACTTTGTTTATAAGTTACTATAGATTGAATTGTACATACTTTTAGGCGTTATTATCATTTTGAACTAGTAAAACCTTTAGATACTGATCTGAAATTATAATATAAAATTTTATAAATTATTATATGATATTAAAAATTAAATAAATTCATAATTTATATAATAGTTATATAGAAATTTAATTGTATACTTCGAAGGTAAAGTTCAACAAATGACATAAATTGAATGTAATTCTTATTTCATATATGTATGTATGTATATGAATTGCATTTAAGTATAAATTTGATAAGAATGACTTTATAACCTTATACTTAAGACTTATTTTAATGGATAATAAATTTATTTTAAATAATAAAACTTATTTATCTATAAATAAACAGTAAACCTAATACAGTATTTTATTATTACTGTATTAGAATAAACACAGGTATTTACTGTATAAAATAAAATTGTATACCTATATATGTATATTGAATAAATAATTTAGAATATAATTGAAAATATAGAAAATTTTTAAAATTCTATTAAGAGCTTCTAAAAAACAAATTAAATATTTATAGTGTCTTAGAAAATTAAATTACATTTTATTGAAAATGTTTAGATGTCCTTAATTAAGTCCAATAGGTCTTTGTATAGAATTTAAAAAAAAAAGCAAAATTAATATTATTTTCTGGTAATATGAGTTTTATGTATTTTTCTATGTTTTTTAATTTGAGTATCGAACTCTGATGAAAAATTATACAAATATTACATTATGTACTGTTTATTTAATATGGTACACATTTATATCTGATATAATAATATGTATATTTATTTTTATGAATTAAAATATATCTATATTTAAAAAAAATTTATGTGACTGGAGAGTAAAATATTATGCAAATATTTTTTTAACTTGCATAATATAATAATAATCGAGATATAGAAATAGGAAGATGAAAAATAGGCTATTCTAAGGTTTAACTAGTATCCGCGTAGGACCAAATGATTAAATCTAAAACAGCTGGTGCTGCCTGCTCTCAATAAATATCTAGGTTTAATGGCGCATATTATCCTTTAAGGACGAAAAGGACATTTGAAAGTATCCTTGTTATTTTTTTAGACTATTTTATAAAAACCGTTATATCTAGCGACCTGTGCGGTATATATTCAATCAAAGCTATTAATTAAGATCAAAAATTTAAAACAAAAAATTGTTACTTCGTAAAAGGCACATTCCTAGTTTCATATAGAAAAAGGTAAAACAAAACCAATTTCGTCTAACAAATTGCTTATATCTTCTAAATTCTGCAATATAGACATAAAGTTTGCTTGTACGAATTATAGGGCAGAACAATGCTTTTCCAATATTGGGAAGATTTGTTGTCCAAGTTTTGAGATTGATCAAAGATTCGAGAAGGATTATTTGAAAAAAAAAAAACAAAAAACTTAAAAAAAACAATATTTGTCTTATATATTACTTTGTAAAAGGCATAACATTATTTTTTATACAAAAAAAAATTACAAAATAAATAATTTTTTGTTTCATAAATGCTTATATCTATTATGTATTTTACATTATGTATGCACAAATTATAGAAAAAAATAAGAGCTTTCCAACGATGTAAAAATATTTAGGGGGTTTCTTGGCCAAATTTTGAAAAATATGAGTTTTAGAGAAAGGATGTTGAATATTTTTTTTTGCAAAAATTTTCAACTTTGAACTCATTTGGTTCTACGCAGATACTACTTAAACCTTAAAATCCCCCTAAAAGAATCAATAACTTGTAGTTCAATTAGTTGCATTTTGGATTGGGTACGAAATCTCGCTTATCAAAATTTCGCATTTCAAAATCTCGTGTTTCGAATCTCTTGTGTCAAAATCTCGCGTTTTAAAATCGCGCGTTTACCTCTTAATTTAGAATCTTACACATCCTTATATGTAAATATTCTGGAAAAATCGTATTAAAACCCTGAAACTAACTCTTAAATCGCTTATTATTATATTTCATATAAATATATAGTATTTCAAATACAAAAATAGTAAATTGCGAGGGATTTTGCGACACGCGATTTTGAATCACGCGATTTTGACACGCAATATTATAAAACGCGAGATTTATAAAAGCACGAAATTTTTGATGCACGAATTTTGATTCGCGAGATTTTTATACTCTCCCTTTATTAAATTATTACAATGCCTTAGCAAATTGACCGTCCTTTTTCTTTTCGGATAAGGGCCAACACCTTGTATTAATTTTATATGTAATATTATCATATAATTCATATTTTACTATAAATATTTGGTCACCTTCTGGATTTGTAAAGAAAAATTATTTTTCAATAGTATTTCTTTTAAATAAATATTTTAAGACCCGTACGGAAATCGAACCTGAATCTCTTCGGTTACCACCACCGAGGCTACAATTGAAAATATTGCATGGACAACATCTTCACAGTATTGAGCTCAGGTACTGTCTATTTATAATTGAGATATGGTAACAACGATTTTGGTAATCCAGCATTCTTCGCCCTATAAGGTATTCTATAAGGTTAATTTTACGATTATATAAAAGTGCTGTAATATTAAATCACTTAGTATTTATTTCAAAAGTTTCACGAAACTTAATTTTAATGACCGGATAATATTGACCGGTCTTAAACTTTTAAACAGAATGGAACATATAAAACGTTAAACCTTATATTTCGTTTGCAAATTATATTTTCAATTCTTTGAAAAAATTAGGTACTCATTCTAAAATAGATTTCCTCCTCCCACTCCCGCGTATATTTGGTCATATAAAAAAAAAGATATATATGTTTGCACTGTTATTTAAATCAATGAACACATTTATACATATGTACCACACTATTAGAAAAATGATTACCTATCTTTGAGAGACAAACAAATATATGCCTCCTATTAGACCTTCTATACCCAAAGTTTTAAATCTTTTCAAGGTATATAATTTATGATATCTCAGTTTCAAAATCTTTAAACTGGCTAACAAATGCCAAAATAATTTTTTTATTATTTTTATATTATATTTTTTTTTGTGTATTTGTTTTTAATCTGAGAACTTCACCTGAATGTGTTCAATAAAATGAAAAACTAAAATCAGAAGTATTTTTAGGATAAATATATAGTTCGTTCATAACCTATTAAAAGAATCCATATATGAAGAATTAGAATCCATATTTGGTGTAAAAAATTTGACATAGAACTGAAAAAGTAACAAAATTTAAAATATTAAATTGGAAGCAGACATTATTATTTGACAGTGTCGACTCTGGAATACCCGTATGATAGTAATATCGACATTACATTTTCCGGTGAATTACTTTTGACAAAATTTTAAATGCATTACCTATTAGGCTTCTGGACTCCACTGCACTACCCCAACTAAATTTTGCACAAACTTTAGCCATAAAACTAAACGATTTTTGGTAAAATTTTAAACACCCAGCTTCATTAGGTGTAGTAATGGATATAATATCGTATAAAATATGACCAATAGTCATACGGATATAAAAAAGTTGCCCAAATCTTTTTTAATAAAAATACTGATTTTATGACAAGTCCCAATTCAGTATATTGATCGTCCTAAATAAAAATCATTTTAAACTGTGTATAAATGTTTGTATGTTTGCGTGAAAAGTATATGATTGTACTAATTGACTGTTGATATTGCAGAGTAGTACAACACAAAGAATATTAATGTAGGGACATGTGTTTATACAATGCACCTACATGCCTACATGAAATTAAAAACTGTAACTGTATTAAAACAGTTGTAATTGACAAGTAACATATGTCAAATTATTTTTAAGAATACTATTCATAGTCATTATGTCAAATGTCAAAAAGAAGTACAAATAAAAGTGTTAAAATTGATTTTTCTTTGTCTCATTTTCAAAATAGCATATGACATGCTAGGAAAGTTATTTCTGGTGAAAATAATTATAAAACGTTTTG